>JAXBDA010003214.1:0-36224 GCA_036023075.1 Gaultheria prostrata | reverse complement strand
CCGGGTCTGAACCGCCTGACAAACCCGGTCTGAACCCTTTGACCTGAACCTTTAACCGCTTTGACCCCTTTTGAACCCTATTCCTGACCCGTTTGAACCTTGATGACGTCATCCCTAGCTCCCCCTGTTGTCAGCCCTAGGCGATGATGACGTTAGCCCTAGCGTCTTCTTCCCACCGCCGCGCGTGAAACACACGCCGCGAGTAGATCTCACTCGCCGGCGTTCAAACGGCGCGTGGGACCTCCTCCGGCGACGTTTCGACTTGCTCCGAGATCGTCTAGCCGAGACGAACACAACCCTATCCTCGAAATTTGTGTCCGACCTCGTTTGATCCGAGCACAACCCAACCAGTCGATCGCCTCCGCCCGTCTGCGTTCAAACCGACCGTGTGCACTATTCCAGCGACCAAAACCAACCACCCACACACCGTTGTGATCGTCTCTAAGAGCCGCACGTGACCCACTGATCAAAAACAATTTTCGTCAACTGTTTTATCTGACCAGACCTTCGAAACAGTGCTCCAATGGCCTCCGAGTGATTATCCAACTGCTTCGCGCTATGTGGTGCTTCGAACCAAGCTCTAATACCAGTTTGTTATGCCAAACGCCACCCCACAAGCACGAAAACAGTAAATCAAGCAAGAACAAGAGACACAGATTTACGTGGTTCGGCCAAATCGGACCTACTTCCACGGGGAGGGGATTTCACTATACTCCGGAGATAATTGTGATTACACACTCACTCTCTATCTCACTACAATGATTTCCTCACCGTTCTCTCGTGTATCTCTCTCACCTACTCACTGCCTCTCTTTTTTTTATCACACACAATAAACAAGACAAGTACGAGTATTTATAGAGTTACATTGAGAAAATCCTAAACCCTCCCATTGGGCCTTAAGCCCAACCAGCCCACACGGGGTGGACCCAACATACTATTCTATATAAATAGCGATAAATCTGTAAAGGTATCCGGTAACCTATTGGTACCGGTATGTACTGTACCAATAATAAAAACAACACATGCATTGATAACTTTGCTCCACAATACAACATACACAGTTGAGCTTCTTCAAAGCCGAACCACTTTAGTATAGCAACATTTTAAATCCGATCAAGCTGAAGAAATATGTTGGAGAGCAATTGTCTCCTTCAAACGGCAGTAGTGGAGCATGAGAGATCTTACAACATTTATTAGCTCATTCGTGGAAGCTATAAAACCAAATTACAAGGGCTTCGAGCCCCAC
This sequence comes from Gaultheria prostrata, assembly GCA_036023075.1. Classification (NCBI taxonomy): domain Eukaryota; kingdom Viridiplantae; phylum Streptophyta; class Magnoliopsida; order Ericales; family Ericaceae; genus Gaultheria; species Gaultheria prostrata. The sequence goes on along the minus strand of JAXBDA010003214.1, from coordinate 34,978 downwards.
ACATCACCTTTGTTTCTGAGAAACTGTACAAGATGGGGCTGTTATGGGTCTAAACAAGTCCGAGCAAAAACAAACAGAAAGAAAAGAGAGAAGGAAAAAATAAGTACCCAAATTGTTCAATATACAGTCAACTCAGCGGAAGTAGCCATAGAGCTCCAAGAAGCAAATACAAAAGTTCCATGGGTTAGAATCATCCGTTGTGGGAGCAGTCAAGGCAACCCTAAAGAATCTGAAGGGAAGCAGAGCACTGGGACCAACTATAGGCCAAGAAGCATACTGGCCAAGTTTGCACATTGTCGGGTCGTTCTCATGCACCCTTAAGTCGGTCCAAGTCTTCCCATCCAAAGAACCCTGGAATAAAATCAATAATTGTAATCTGATTTAGAGAGGGCAGAGGAAGAGAAAATAGCAGGAGAGTACCATATTTACCTGAAATTTCCAACATCTTATGTAGGCTCTCGATCCGTCCTGCCTCAAGGTATAGTAGTTGCACATAAGCTGCATCCATCAAACAAGCCATTTAGGTCAAATAGATAATGAGGAGAAAACACGCAATTATTTATACGGGTACATCAAGAACTGCATCTGGTAATTCAGGAACAAGAGTTACAAGATGGCTCCCATTTCATCTGAAGGTAGGTTTTGATAGCCCTGTTTCGAACTTCGCTAGTTACTGCATCTGGTAATTTTTAAGAGGCACCATTCCTATTTGGAAGTCAAAAGGTAGCTTATGAAAGTCCTAACTGGCCAAAAAGAATCCTCAGTAGCATTTGCTACACAGTGGAGCTCCCCCGTAGAATGGCATCACTACATTTTGCTTTCATTAGTCAGATTACGACAAAACAGGTAAAATTAATACATAAAAGCTATCACCAAGAAGTTTAGATCGACTACTATTTAGTTGACCTATAGGAAGACGCAAGTATCGTACAGAATATCCTGGCCATAATTATGGCTGGTGCAGGGTTCAGACACGGGTGTATGCTTCTTACTTTTCATGAAATCAGAATAGACAAAGATCACGGCAGAAAAAAAAAATTCAATACCTGGTGATCTTGGCCAGTGTCGATCATCCACCACACATTGTTTCTTCCATCCTCAATCCTAGGTCCAGCATAGGATGTTCCCTGACGCAAAATAAATCAACCTCACTTACCTTCCCAAAGGGCTGAATATGGAACTTTACACAAGCATTTAATTTGTCATACAGACATACCTGGTAAGTCCTTGATACCAAAACCTTAGGGTCGGTATATCTTGAAATGGGACTGCTAGCGCTGATAGAAATCCTCTAAACCACAGAAGTTAAAAGAATAATAAGATATGAATTCAGCGATTGCAAATTAAGAGAAAATGGAATAGCGATAAGTTACCTTAGAGAGAACAGGATTTACCCACGTATGTTCCCCATATGATGTGCCAGAAAAATACAAAACTCCATTGCTGTCCCCATCACGTATGTATTGCAGCTCCTTAAAACTAGATCGCCGGTGCTGGAATCTTGCACTATGAAGCAAACAAAAAAAAACCGTTAGCCACAAATAATTTGCGAGAATTCCAAGTGAACATTATAGTCAACTAATTTGCCTCAATTTCCTACTACGATGCAATCAGAAGTACAAAAATTGAACTCCAGAACCCAAAGAAAGCATGTCCATGAATACAAAACGGTAGAACATTTGTTCCAAAGCAAACTGTCTCCTTTTGAATTAGAAATCCCTCAGAAGAAAGAAATATAACAGAAGCTTCAACTATAAAGACACAGATAAAAGTGTCTCTTTTCACGGTGGACAAAGTTGCACGTCTCTGACCTTCTTGTCTCAATGTGGCATGACATCACTTTACTTGAAAACGATCTCTACATATGGCTCTTTGTTGACTAAAATAAGCTTCTTTAACGGGAATCAAAACAAAAGATGAATCATTACCAACTGCAAACAGGGATATACCATGCTCCAAGAGAGATTAGATTCTAGAATGTAGTGGCAAAAACTCGATAAATGTATCAAGGCTATTAATCTCAATTGCAAACAGAAACCTGAGTGTTGCCTAAGGACAAAGATAGTTGGAAAAACTAAATCAGAATTTAAGTTCTTTATGTGATCCATGACTAATATAGGCCCTTGATCCCATGTTCTCTTCATCCCTTATGCCCAAGAAACCAGATACTTGTATCTTCTCCAAGGATCGTAAATCAGGCGTCAATTAAAAGTTTAAAATACTACTCCCATGGACCATTTATGAAAGACTGTTATCCTATGATGTCCCATACTAATTAAAAATCAATGGAAAAAGCTCGAATTATTTCCAATTTACCATTCACTATAGAATTGAATTAAATGCTCCAAGGAAGCACTTTAATGCACAAGGACACTATTGGAAAGTTGCAAATTTTAGATGGGCAATCGTCAAATCTCATTAAAAACTTGGATTTCTCAAAACGGACCAATAAAAAAGGAGGGAGTGCTATTCAATAGATATATTGACCAGGGAAGACTGCAACAAAGATATCTATTAACGCGTAGTACTTACTTTTGGTCACCCAGTGGATTAGCCAACCCAAATTCTAAATAAGAGATGGCCTCTTTCACCTGTTTACAATTTATGAAGAGATGTCACTAGAAATACCCATTCTAGACCATATTATGCAGAAACTTGAGATCGAAAATGTATAAATAAAATAAATGGTCTTGACTCACGAGAAATTCCAACGTGGGAATCTTTTTACTAAGGTTACTCCTTTCCAGCTGCAACGGCATAATCAAAACGAGAGTGGCAATTAAAGGAATGAGCAGACTTATTGGAAATTGAGATGTAAATATATAAATCCATCAGTAACTTCTTTACCCTGGGCCACATACCTTCTTAAGCAAGGCATACGGGATTAGTGGAAATCGCACAAGTGGCAACAAGAAATTAGCAGAATGGAATCGCTCCCCAAAAAGATATTCTGGCATCAAATTTAACAGCATCTCATCCACTACGTCCCACCCAAATGACTCTTTTGCTTGCAAGCACCATAATAAGATTGCATTAAGAACTCTTTCTTCAGATGTTACTGTCAAATCTGGATGCTGCAAAACCCACACCAATTATAAGAAAAGTCCCAATACACACATTGTACAGCACTCTTTTGGAAAAAAGTGTGCGGAACAGAGTACTCGTTAATGGTATTCATCCGATCACGTTAAATCTTCTGAATTAGGGCTGGATAGATTTGCCACATAAAGCCCCTTCAAAGATTGGTTGTGATTGCTAAATTAAATCAGCACCCATAGCTAACCAGCATATAAAAACATAAATCTTCCTCATGTTATAACTTCTTTTCCTCTTTCCTTTTTGTTACAAAATGGAGGTCGCTGAAAGCCAAATCCGTCATTTGCTCATTTTCCTTTTTTGCTGATCTTTTTACGTGCTATGATAATATTCTCCACGTTTCTCAGACTGGGAAACCAATATTTGAATTCTTGGAATTTATACACTATGACTTTTGTACAAGCACAACATTTCTTCTTGATATATCCCCAAGTCATTGTCATAAGCAACTTCGAAAATAAGAACCCACCTTAAGAATATCACTAAATGATGCTTCATCTAACAAGACGAAGTCCATACTCGAAGTTGTACAATAATCAAAATGCATTGCCAACTTCCTCACGCATGTTTCTTCAATAAGTTTACATGAAGGAACAGATGAAATCGCTTGAAGAATTGGGCACACTGTGTCCTGCAACAAAGTTCATGGTTAGCTACAAGAACCAATTACTTTGCCAAAAGTGTCTTCTTCCTCGTCCATTAAACTTGTGCATAATAGAAAAACTCTTGGTGGTATGATCTTCTTCCAATAGGAGAACTCCATCCCTGCATATGATAATGTAGATGAGAGGTATCAATATATCATAGTTCATTATAGAGGGTTCTCTGTTTTTTGTTTTCGGAAGTCCGAAACCGCAGCACTTCTCCGTTCTTTTATTTCTAGTCATGCAACTAGCAGTTCCCCAGAATGATAAAACACAAAGATTTAGCATCGACTTAAATTGAGCAATTATATGTAGTGTTGAAGTATGGCTTCTAAATTACCTCCGAGAGACATTCCAGAAGCGTTTTGCAGCATTCCTGATGAAGTAGAGTAACCCCAAATTGATCAGCCAATAGAAGAAGCTGTATTAGCAAGGTACCAATATTCGTGGTGTCTTCACTAACGAGTTCCCCACAGTACATGAATTCATGCATAGCTTGAAATGCTTCTAGTGGAACATCCTGCAAAAGGACCTTTGAGGAAATGCTCTCGCTCATTCCATTGGTGAACATCTGCCATGCAATCATCTCCTTTAGTACCCATGTGACCATAACAATCAAAATCACTGCAACAAAACAATCTTATTTATCGCTACATATCGCTTTGCTAGTTACATGACATATGTAAAAGTAGTTTACGGAGATATATTGCATGACGACAGCAAAGAAAATTAGACTTACAACAGATATCAAGTTTTATTTTTGGAGAATCCCAAAAAAAAAAATCTTATAATACAATGTGGAAACCAGATTTTCCTTAATCAGATATAAGTTTGAAACAGATCCTTTTGTTTTACTGTGATGAGAAGATGCCGACCCCCTCCTCCAGCCTTCGACCATGTCCCTAAGCGTAGTGAACTCACTAAACTCACACTGAAATAATCACAGATATAACTTCATAAGGTGGACTTCTTGTCAACCATAAACACACGAATGACACTCACATCCATAGCAAAGTGAAAAATATCTTTTATATATGATATTAATTTGAGTAAATTAATTTGGCATGTGGTTCTCGCCTGAAAAATGAAAATATGTACAGCCCAAGCTTAATGATAACTGAAGAAGGATAATCATTATCGTGAATCAAGTTAAGGACACAAAAAGCAACAGATTCTCATTATAATCTACCAATAAGCTACCTATACACAAAACCTAATTGTTCTGGAATCTGTATGCAAAATTTCCCCCACTAAACGTTAGTGCCAAGAGCCAACTAACTGCATGATTAGGTGACACAACCAACTTTTTTTCCTTGTAGAGCTGGAGTACAACACAAGTTCCAACTACTAGTCTGATTCGCCAACACATAAAACTTTTACCTTGTTATCTGGAAAATAGTGAAATACTTACTGCTAAATGCTGGGTGTCAAGAAGAATAGATCGCTATCAGAATTGTATGTCCAATATAAAAAATACATGTCCAATTGGCATGAAGAGTCACAGAGGAAGAGGAAAGAAGCTGGTTCAACCTTAAAAAATGGGACACTCCATAAGGCAAGGATGATTTTATGTGAAGGGGCGACACAACCATGACCTTCAATATAGATGTCCACATCACTGTACTCTCCAGTTACATGAAATTGTTTGAGCCTCTGCACGCTGAAGGGAAGTCCTGAGGGAAATGCTGTACCACATTGGGGCTTAGAACTCTGAAATGATATATCCACATTCTTGCCCGAGTCAAACAACTTTTTGTTCAGCTTAAAACGTTCTGTTATTTCTTCACACTGCTTCACTAATGGCATCACTTCATAATTTAAGCTCACAGTTCTCAGGGAGCTGAGTTGCGACTCCAAAACCTACATCATGTGCGGGCATTAGCATTATGAGAAATTAAAGCTGTACACTGCAAGGAAACTTTACATCAGCATTGGAAGTTGCAATGATCATGCAATCTGCAGTAGTTAGTGACTATTTGACTAAAACACACACTTGTCATATTGAAGAGAAGACAAGTTTTAATGTCATGCCAACTGCAGCCTGAGTCATTAAGACTACTATGTCATTAAGGTACTAAATTATGTCAGAGGTTAAAAAAAGGCAAATGTTAATGCCAAAACTGTTTTTGATTGTGCCGAAACTCCAATGCATAAAATGCTTGTACTTATGTGCAATGTACATGCCTTTTATGCATTGGAGTTTTGGCACAATCAAAAACAATTTTGGCAGCCCAAAATAAAAAAGAATTAGTTTGCTAACAAATACTTTATATGTGATATAAATCTTAAAAGAACTATCACAAGCTAAGTCAATTTTGAAAACAAAGAAACAGAAAAGAAATTTCAAAGGAAGGCGCCTTCAACAGGCTCAATTGTAGAAGTTGATTATATCTTATATCCATTGTTCCAAGAATAAGTTAAAAACCTCATTCCGTCGTACCAGTCATGGCACTGATTAGAACAAATGATTACCCACTAAACTCAGAACCGTTACCAAAATTTTGGTAGTCCAAAAATTGTTGTACACAAGATTACTGACAGGCAGTTTCTGTTAAGTTGCAACAACAACCTGCAACTAGCTAAATCAAGCAAGAGGAGCCAAAAAGGAAAAATATTGTCGAAAATGCACATTATAGCAATGACCACTCTTCACAGTAAATACCTTGGTATGGCCTGTGTAGATATATTGCAAAAATGCATGAAGAACTGGATAGCTCACATCCTGAAGCCGGATCACATCTTGGTTGGACAAACTTGAACCAAAATTCCCGGATGCGGCCAAGATTACCTTATGAGCTGGGACTGTCTTTTCCTCCTCACCCACAATGAAGACTGTATCAGATAGTTCCCAATTCTCAAGAAAATTTGCAAGCCCCCAATTCTCATAATCCCCACTTTCATTGTCCATCTCTTCTTCACAATCTTCCTTTCCATCATATTCCCCACAATCCACATTCGTCCACAAGGATATATGGTTTTGTGTTAATGGCAATACATTCACATTTCTATACCCAACATGTTTGTCCCAACTACTAAGCCCAACATACTGAACGCTGCAATTGGGATTCGAATCAAGCCACTGAAAAACAAGATTCTGAAAAGGGTACCTTCCCTTGCCTATGCTAATCAACCCATCATAGATACTAATCCAATAGCTCTGAAATGCAGAAGAACAGCATAGCCCCATCCCAGCTACATCAACTACTGTATTCCCATCAACCTCAATTTTGAGCCGACGATTTCTGTGACTACCTATGATTACAGTATAGTGAGGGCTATTATCCCTCTTGTAATGATAGTGTTGACTACCCACGTGCTCTCTAAACACAACGGTGACGTCGTTATGTGCAAAAGCTTCAAAAGCCACACAACCTCTTCCAGCTTCTCTAAACCTCAAATCATTGGGCCAAGCACACTCAAAGGGTGCTACAGTTAGGAACTTTTTATGCTGCTTCTCATTCATCTCTGCTTGTATTCAGCCACCCTTCTTTACTCACTTGAAAGTTAGACTGAAATACCAACCATTTATAAGAAAAGATACAAAACAATTGACAGTTTATGTATATACCTTGCTATATAACTCCAGTTTTCGGGTAAAAACGAAACATATCCTACCAAATCAAAGTCAATCAAAAGCAAGAAAACAAACGAAAAAAAATAAAAAAATGAAGGGTTTAAAAAACATTACTGAAAATATAACACACTGCCAACCACTCACTTGACAGTACGGAAACCACTATTTCTGCAACAACAAAAAATCACCCATTTAACAGCTAAACTACTCGTTCTATAAATACAAATATCCATGTAACAGCGCAATAATCCCACCAAAACAAATCAACCAGAAACAAGAAAACACAAGAATAGGACACTAAAAAAGATGGACTTTCCAAAACTGCAAAATTAACAAATGAAATTTCACTATCACCCGAAAGGAACATTCATAAAGATCTTGGGATAATTTCAAAGGTCACTATCTGAGACAAACCCAGAAACTGCTAGAAATAACACAAGAATCCAAACCCCACAACAAAACTGTGAACATCAAAATAGCAATTTGCATGTCCATCATCATCCTACACCACACCCATATCCAACCGCAAGAAAAGTATCAAAAGATCTGAAGTAGAAAACCCATGTAAGAAAAGAGACCCGGATAAAAAAATCCAAGCTGATGGTTATACAAGAGAACAACTTTTACCAGATTGAGGGAAAAAAACCAAGCTCTCAATTCCCTTTGTTTTTCAAGAGAGAACTATGATGGGTCGTGATGTTACCAGGTTACTTGTACATTCCAGGATCCTTCTCTATCATCGAATCGAACCAAAAGATGTGCTGATATTTCTAGCTCGTCTTGAATGGACATTTATGTAGGTGCATGTACATACATGTATATGTGGAGAGAGAGAGAGAGACATTGATTGGAGGATCCCATATTGCGAAAGTCGTTGGATTGAGATTTAGATCAGAACACCAAGTCAGCCCGAATTGGGTATTTTGGGAGAATGCGCTGTGAATCTATGGTGGAGAACATGAGACAAGAAAGAAACGTGATGGGAAATGATTTCGATGAAACGTGGCCTTTACTGCCTTCTACCCGTGACAGCTGCCTTTTACAAAATGAATTTCCGAAGAACCCAAAAAAATTCTTTGTAAAATAGTCTACGAACACAATTTTAGCATATAGTAGCCTTTTTCGTGAGTTTGAGTTTATTTGTTTTTTTAATGCAGGGTGACTTGTTTACTCATAAAATTGCAAATTTTATTAATCATTAAATTGCAAATTTTATCAATAAAGATGGGTGTAACATAATCCAAAATCACTTTTAACATATTTCAAATTCACTTCTTTCTTTTTTTTCTCATAACTAGCTATACGTACCGACATCCAAAGTCATTTTCAACGGAGCATTGAAATGTATCACAAAATACGCAATGCTTTTGGAGTTGTATTGCTAGCTTTTGATAACTTGTACTCACTATACTTCAGTTTAAAAAATTGGTAGAGTTGCATTCATTATAGTACTATCAGACAATTGTTCAATTTAAGTGTTTATGAGATAATTGTGGAGCTAAATAAATATGCTTTATATTGAACCTTTTAATAATTTACTCAAATCTTTGGGGCGGTGATATTGTCAAAATTAGGAGTAATTAAATATAAGTTGTCTAATTCCTTTTTGTAGTCTCCACCGACAAAGTTGGAGTTTGGGTGGCATGACTGAGGTTTTTCAACAAACATGTCACCAGATCCGGCGCGGTGACTTCCGGCGACATTTTCAATAGCGGCGTTTTTCTTTTTTCTTTTTTCTTTTTATTTTTGTTTGTTTTGTTGTTGTTTTGTGTTTTGTTTCCCTACGTGGCCAATAATTTACTCAAATCTTTGGGGCGGTGATATTGTCAAAATTAGGAGTAATTTAATATAAGTTGTATAATTCCTTTTTGTAGTCTCCACCGACAAAGTTGGAGTTTGGGTGGCATGGCTGAGGTTTTTCAACAAACATGTCACTAGATCCGGCGCGGTGACTTCCGGCGACATTTTCAATAGCGGCGTTTTTCTTTTTTCTTTTTATTTTTGTTTGTTTTGTTGTTGTTTTGTGTTTTTGTTTCCCTACGTGGGAATTACTCCCCTTTGTGGGATTGTCTCATCCTTTCTGGGTGTTTTGTTGATGATCTCATCCGTGTTTTCTGCTTATGGTTTGAACTTGGTGTCCTTTAGTGATCATCTATTGCTAAACTAAATCAATGGCAGACTCCATGCTGGCACCCAGTGTTGTTATGTTTTTGCAGTATGAGTCTTAGATCTAGTGAGCATGTGTGTTATTACCGCTCGTGTCTTAGATTTTGGTACTTTTGGTTCATTCATGTAATAGTCTCTCTAGACAATCTACATCCTATTGGAGTCCCGGTCAAAATCAAACCTCAGATGTTGCCTCAACCATGTTTTGAATATATATTAAACGTTGGCTACGGATTGACATCTCCGTTGTAGTCTAGTTGGTTAGGATACTCGGCTCTCACCCGAGAGACCCGGGTTCAAGTCCCGGCAACGGAAGCCTTCTTGACTCTTTTTTTTGTCACCTTGGATCTATTTTGCCAGAAATCATTGCATAGGTTCTTTTTTTTTTTCACCTCGGGCAAGATTTTAGATGCGAATGGTAAGTAATTTGTCATCTTTCCTTTTTAATATTCAAAATTCTTTGGATTTATAGCACTGATTATAAATAATTTTACATTATCCTGAAAAGAAAAGAAAAAACATAATAGAAAGACAGGTTTTGCTTGTTATCACTTTCTTTGCCATTAGCTAACATTCGGTTTGGGATTACTTACTTTATGGACCAGGCTAGTGTAAGTTGCTTTAGAGATGGTTTGCAACTATTACGTTCTTTTCTTTTTCTTTTTTTAACAGCAAAGAAAGTAACATTTCATTAACAACAATAAAATATTACAGGAGGTGGAGACCGGAGGGAATGCAGAGGGGTGATTAAGTTTTTGGTGTTTCGATTTTGGTCTTCATTACTTTATATTGCTGTGTATGACATTCCTAAATGACACAAAACAGGATATCACAATGATAAGGTTTGTCATGCAACTTGCAAATTGTCTAATGATGGAACAACAACAACAACAACAACAAAAGAAAAGCTCATCCATTTAGACAAAAAATCCATAAACCTTCAAGAAAAAAAAGCCAGGGGCAACTTATGTTGCACAATTGCACCCCACCCTGAGAATGACTTAAAATAAGCAACAACCGTTAATTCATACAGTTTTTAATTGCTTCTGTAATTCATTCAGCCTTGCTAAATTATATCCTCTAACAGGAAGTTAGCAGGTTCTGATCTTGCAGCATAACCAAATTTAGATGTGCTATATTTTCGGTGCACACCCGTAAGTTTCCCAGTGCCTGCTTTCTGATGGAAAGTAACCATCATCCTTGAGCATTCCCTGTAGAAACCCCCCCAAAAAACATAGATACCAGTCAATACAATGCACAGATTGGCCTCAAGCAATTATAGTAATAATCTTTGGCAAAAGAAATGGCGAAAGAGAGCACACTCACAGAAGTTGATCTTTGGAGTAGTTAGTATGCCTCTCACAAGTTTGACTCCATTCTTTGGACCCACTGAGACTACACTGAGCAGTGAATACTGCTGCAGCGGCTAATAGAGAAGGTCGGAACTTCAGCATTTCGTACTCTACCAGGCACAGCTCAATTATGAAGAAAGACAGAAGCTCCAGCTGATTTGAGGTCATGAAGGCAAATGCATCATCAGAAATGACATAATATAAAAACGTAAGAACTTTTTAGATGTACAGCAGACGTACTTAATTGGCATCCCTTTGTATAACCGCAACAATACTTAATATGAAGGACTTCAGATTAATCACATTTCATTTGTAAGGTAATAGGAGTAAAGTAACAAATCTAAAACTAAATGAAATCTATACTTAAGGTATCAAATTACTCGAAGCTACCCTCGTTACCTATTATGTTGAGTCCCTTCATTTGAAGTCTCGTAAGAGTACAAGCACTACATACCTTCTTGTCAGTTTGAGCAGCTTTGAGGAACCTCCTCATAAACACATATGGAGTGGGAACTGATACATTAAACTGCAATGTGTTGACCATTACCTTCTCCTGAAATACAAAAAGTTACATGTTCCAAGTATAATAATGATGAGAAAATGAGAAGAGTTTCAGAGGATTGACTATGTGTTAACCGCAAAACCTACCATTTCAAGCACTTCTTTCCTACTATAAGCCTTGTCAGAAATCAGAATGAGGTCCTCTACAACAGGAACTGAAACTTCCTCATATTTGCAAGCAAGAAGCATTGCTGTCACCCCAACAAGCTGGAGTTTCTTCCTTACCACTGTTTGGACTGCTAAGAATCTATCGATAAGATTGACGGTCAGGTATAAAGTCTCATCCATCAGTTCAAACTTGTAGTGCACCTGTCATTGTTCAGACGGTTATGGTATCAAGAGGCTGTCTATATTTCTATATCCTAACCCTTACTTAAACCACCACCATCACACACACACACACACTCGCAAAGAAATTAATATACCTCAATCAGCCAGTCAATTAGAATGCCTCTCATCTTTTCGTTAAGGTCGAACTGCTGCGCCATATAGTTTGGTGAGACACAGCTAGAACACTGCATTGAGAAACGAAAAGCTATTGCTTTAGTATGTAAGCCCAAGTTGCTAGTTTTTCTCACTTCATTGTTGTATATACTCATGTTCAAACTTGTTATCAACCATTTGTAGCCATTTCTTGATTGTCATTTGTTTTCTTTTGGTTGCTTTTGCCCTTTTAGGTAACTAGACAAGTTTATCAGCAGCGCAAAATTTACTGAAAAAGAAGGTTTCCCCTTCCAAAGAGTAAGTTAAGCTAGGATAACCACATAAAATGAGCAGGCCGCATGGACAACTTGTTTAAGTGGGCTGAAAAAAATATTTGTTTTATAGTCAGAATGTCAGTTTAAGCAGGCCAAAACACTCGGAGGACAACTAATGTAATGTAGCCCTAAAAAGTACTCATCCATTAGTACGTAGAAGTGTACAACATAAAAAGAAAGAACTATCAATTTGATAGGCGTTTTCAGTCTTGCCACAAAACAGATTGTTAGACAATATCCTTAATGAGCGCTCCCAATTATGATGATCATTTACTAATGCACACGATCATGGGATGTTAAACCTTAGGCCCTTAGCACAAAAATTCATAAATGCATAATGCTTAATGGTTTTGAATCAAGCAATGAAATACAGTTCTCCAATCTATGTAATTCTATGACTTCTATCACTATTACTATTGGTATAACATGCTTAACTATTAATTTGATAGGCGTTTTCAGCTCTATTGCCACAAAACAAATTTTTAGACAATATTCTTAATGAGATCCAATTATCGTGATGATTTTTTAGTGCACAAGATCATGTCACAATCATAGAATGTTAAACCTTTGGTATTTAGCTCAAAAATTTATAAATGCTTATGTATATTGCTTAATGGTTTTGAATCAAGGAATGCAATACATTCCTCCAATCAAAATTATTCTATGATGATTTTTATAACTGTTACCATTGGTAGTTCAGAAACTTAAGTTTCAACGATCAGATTTGTCCGGCCAATAGTTCCCACTATAGGATGATTCTCTATATGATTGTCCACGGAAACCCCAACTTCCGTTGGGCCGTCAAATTAGTTATGAGTACAGGTAACAGTCTCATCAAGTTCAGCAACAAGAAGAAGAATCGGGTATCGCAGACATATATTATTACCTCAACTTTCTTGTAGTAGACATAGATATCATCAATGTACTCAACAACTGCAAGTGGGTTGCTCTTATCAACGCTGTCTATGTCCGAAACTGGCTCTTCAGGTATATCTTGCATTACATCTTCGTCCTAGATGAAAATTAGAATGAGTCCCCCACTGGAATAATAAACCAAAGGACAAGGCTTTGATATATAATCACATCTTTTTATATGAAAAGAAATCCAAATACCATCCGGTCAATTTCCTCTAGCATTGCCTCGGTGTGCTGGACAAACATTGGAACAGGAGAGTCACAGGCTGCCTCGTATTCATCCACATCTATGATGGTAATGTCTTCTGATTCAATAGGAACTTGTACCGGTTGGACCAGTTTATTCGTTTCCTATTTGACAAATCCATTCTAATTCTGATCAATATCAGGCCACTGATCTACAAGAAAATAAATTTGTGTACACAGAAAGTACCTCAGGCAATGGCTGCTGCTGTTTACCAGCCATTTGTGCAGCAAATTTTCTAAAGCAACAGCATCAATCAAGCCAATTAAAACTCAATAGAAGCATAAAATTGAGTAAGATTCAAATGTACTTAGAAATAGCAAACGATGGGTCTGTTACCGACCTAGTAACTGGTCGATGTGTCACAACAGGAGGAGCAATCCTATTAGAGAGTCCATAGGTTCTGAATATACAAGATGATGAAGGTCAAAACGGGTACGGAATGAAGACTCATGGTGAACTTATCCAAAAGAAAATTTGTACCATCAAAGTAAATGTATGAGTTAACATAAAGGTTTGGACTAAGAAATTACTCAGACAAGGGGCCTCTCTTGTTAACAGCACGAGGGTGTGGGGGAGCTCTCATCATGTTCTGGTTAATCGTACCCAACGCCCTCCGGTTGTGCCCCATTCCGGCATGTATTTCCTCTGGAATCGATCAACAAATTGCCATTTAAATGTAAAGTTTTTAACTGTAAATCTATGGAGATGTAAAGCCCAGTGAAGAGAAATGAATAATTGGTTCACTCCAAATTACCTTGGACACGTAGGGGCCTGATTACACCCGGATGATTCTCATCTGATCCAAACATTTTTACTGTCTACATTACAAAAGAATGATAAGATTCAGTGAAAAACTGATAAAACGCTTCAAGAAATCAAAGAATACGGAAGCCCATGACTCAAATGACAAATTCTCGTAGAAAGAAAATGAAATAAGAAAGATTTAGGATTGACAAACAAAACCCATAACAAAAATTTGACAGTCTAGCTGATCCAGTCAGAAACACATGAAATTCAAAAATGCTCTCAGAAATCCAAAAACATAGAAAAGCAACTTGCAAAAAGTTAGTGAAAGAAAACACAATTGGGAATTCCACAAACAAAACCCATATCAGAAAATTGAAAACTCTACCTACAAATCAAGAATCCGTCAAGATCTCCTTTCTGATTAGTATCGAACAAATTAAAGATGTTCCAGCGAGAGGAAGAGAGAGACTATTCAAAAAGTTCCATTGGATTGATTGATCGTGAAGTCTCTCTCTCTCTCTCTCTCTCTCTCTCTCTCTCTCTCTCTCTGTGATAAATCCCTTTGCTCTTTAGGTTTTTATGTGATATGGCAAGCAAAAAGAAGAAAATCAACGGGGGTGTGTCCACACATGCGCTCATTCGTTTTTAAAACTAACGGCTAGTAAAATCGCAGCCGTTCGATCTTCGACGATGAAAAGTTGCGTTGTTCTGTACGGGGTACTTAGCGGTTACCTCATGTGCTTTCAAAATTACTGTTCTTTTAATGTTGTTACATAAGCTAAACCAACCAGGGGATTCTGTATTAAATACTTTTGTTTGGTATAAATTCTTCATAAATAATAAATTAGTGCTTGTAGCCCTCTCACCTGTGGATAATACTAGAATAATGATACATACACAAACTTTGTGTCACAATCATTTTTGATAATACTAAGGTGGGAATAAATTTCAAAGGTACCTTTGACTGGCTGTAATTATCGCCTTTTCAACTATTCGAATTTAATGGGCTCGACATGAAGTTTAAGGGTCAATTCTTTTTAAATAAAAACTACGTTAAATAATTTTATCATACTTAAAAGGTAGTTCTTAAGCATACCCGCACGTTAGTTTGCTCTATTAGTGGACCTACATATCTCAATTGACAGAGGTAATTTTGTCATAGTGTCCCTCCACGAGGTCACATGTTTTATTCCCACAGAAGCCAAATCTTGAAAACCTTGGGGCCACTTGTAGGTTTGCATGGTCATTAATTTCAGGGCCTCGGAATTAGTCTAGGTATGCTCAAGCTTGCCCGAACATCCGTTTATAAAAAAACATAGTTCTCGTAATATTGTTAAAGCTTTTCTTAAACATATTCGCACGTTGTTAGCTCCATTAGAGGACCTTCGTATCTCAATTGACGAGATAAGAGTTAATTTTCATATCCTGGCTTTGGTAGTTTTGCAAATAAAATTGAAATACCCCGGTTTTGTGGGGAGCGACATTCGATCTAGAGGGGGCAGTTGATTGGTTTAGTGACATAGCTGCGAGTTGGAGTCTCACTTGGTATATTATTACCTACAAAAAGGCTACATAATACCTTTAGTATACTTTTTAAGGCTAAATGTTTAGATCGAAAGAGGGTCCGTAATTAGTCCGGTCGACTTGTTACAGAAATAGAGAACATGTATTTATTTGACACCTCCTAGTTGATATTGCTAAATAGTAATAGTACTATAAATACTAGCATTGACTTCGTAAAATGGATTAGAGCTGGTTTTAAGGCTGAAGTCCATTAAAAGGAGAATATTTGATTTAACTTTTAGAAATGCTACCGGCACTCATTAGTACTCCCTTCCGTCCGGATTTGTTGGTCCACATTTTCAAGTCCGAAAATATTTGTCCATTTTCAAAAAAGTTAAATGGTAAAGTATGGAGAAAGTACAAAAATAATAATGGAAAAAAAGTTGAAATCCCCAAAATGGACCAACAAATCCGGACGGAGGGAGTACACTAAATGTGCATGTGGTAAGTTTGCTAACAAAGAAGAAAAATGAAATAAACTTCTCAGTCTTTATTCTTTTTATCCTTGCTTTTTTTGCTTTTTGGATTCATTTTCAGGATTGGTATTGGAATGCGCTCTTCACCGCTAAGGAGTGGGGCCACTGGGAGCTTCTTCTTGAACGTGGCAATTTGCAAGCTTCCCATTATGCAAAACTTCAACATGGAAAAACAAGTTCCCCTGATGGCTTTATGACTGACTAATTACATGGATAATGGATTTGGTGCACTTTAACTTCCGATCGAGTTTGATTTGAATTTCTATGATTGAATCAATGATTTCATATCATTTCCTGTTCTCATTAAGACCGCTATTTTCTGAACTTTTGAGCCTAATTGCCTAGAATAGGCAGAATTTGTTCTTACCACCCCACATAAGAAAAAAGCATGAACCCATACAGAAGTAGTGAAAAAACGGGAAACGATATACGTGGAAAATCCCTTAAAAGGTATAAACCACGGGAGGAGTCAAACCACTAAAAATAATTATTGTGCAGTTACAAAACGATCTTAACTAAAACAACTGTGAATCCTCACCGACTGACTGAAGATCGAATTGCCGAATTCACGTACGCCGGACCAAGTGGTTGATTACCGATCGCCTTAAATCCTCAAGTCCTCCAAAGATACTTCCAGAATCCACCGGAAGAACGATTCAAGTAGTAGAATCCAAGATTGAAAATAACTCTTGGAGTTATTCTAAAAGCTCGACGATTAACAGATTATATGTTTACTCCAAGAGATAAGTTAAAATCTCTCTCAAGTATTTTCTGAGTTTTGCAGCAAGAGAGAGGCAGCTCTAATATATTCGATGACGCTGAACCAAAATGAGCCGAATATATATATATATCAACCCGGGGAACTAATTCACGATCCAAATTAATTGGAATGTGTAAAACTTCTTTTGGGTCCACCACTCACGATTTACCCAATGAACTAGCCTAAAATCCACCACTAGGTGAAGCCGCTCGTGACCAGCACGAGTTTTATGCCCGTTGGTCACAAATGGGAATATGTGCCAATTTGTATGGTACATATTTGTTAAGATGGAGAAGAGTGATAGAAGCAATAGTTTTGTACTATAAAAAGATTTGCAACGAAAAAAAATACCCAAAGTTTGCTAATGTAGTCAAGGATGAGTCTTATAAGGGCAGCAGTTGATCAACCAAAGTCTTCAAACGTAGCAGATAATTCATAATAAAAGAGGTGCTTCTTTGCTAATCTAGTCAGGGATGAGACATATAAGGGCAGCAAATGATGGCAGATTATTTCAGCGAATGAAATAAGACTGTAGAAGAAGCACGACGAAATTCCATAAGTGCTTTTCATCAACCATTGCACCTAAAGCTCGAGCTAAAAACCTAAAATACCAGCAAAGACCGCATAGGATAGGAACGCCCTCTAAACCAGCTAACAGAAGAGAACAAGACTACAGGCAGCAGCTTCACCATCGTACAACGACTTATGCTTCCTTGTGGAGGAGCATCTGATTAAAGTGCCACACCCCTGAAATCCAACAAATACGAACTGGTTTTAAGAACCGGCGGAAAGCAAAAGAAATGCAGCATCAAGGCAAATTTTGTTTGAAGAATGGGAGGAACAATGATCAAGGTTGAAGTGAGAGATTTGGATTCATACCATGTTCTTTGCCCACCCTTCTCAGCTGTGCAACATATTCTAACATGTTCTTAATGGCTTCCACCTTGTAGGAAGTGGAAAGATAAAACCCAAAAATCAGTATCATGTTGATAGGCTCCAGAAGTATATTACATGGACGCAAATAAGATATGATAAATAGGAAACATGGAATCGCAGTTCACCTGTTCCTCCAAGAATTCACTTTCAACAAAATTAGTCAATTGCACATCATTGTTTTGGCTTGCTACCTGTTTTGAGTCAGATAAGATTTCCTAAAAGTTACCAGTTGCCTCACCTTGAAACTAACATAAAGATAGTAAGCACTAAGCAGCGCTCAGATGAACATTTTAATCGTAGTTTTAAAAAAAACTTCGTTGGACAATTTCTCCCCAATTCCTATGGAACTGCAAAAATGAATACCAAAACCTATATGGCTACAACAATAACCAAAGCTGCTAAGCAAACAAGGCAGAAAAGAGAAATGTCTTGCAGTAGGGATGGCAATTTCCCCATATCCAGTGAATACCCGCCCTGCCCCGCCCATATGGAGGCGGGGATAACCGAGAATTTTCTCCAATAGTAGCGGGTATGGTAGGATATCAAGAAAACCCGCTCAGGTATGGAGCGGGTATGATTTTGTAATCCCCACCCCCGAATACCCGTACCCGCCCCATACCCTCCACGTACCCTGTTATACATATTAAATGTACTACTCCCTCCGTCCCAATTTGCTTGCCCCTTTTGGGGAAGTGGGTTTTTAAGGGTGTGTGAAATCTTTGTATTGTTTTTTCTGTTTTGCCCCTACATCCAGTCAAAATTACTATGGCCAATTTGTGAGGCCAATTTTTTATATGAAACTCAAAACATATGCAATATGGATCTTGTTTGGTAGATATCAATTAGTTTTATTATACAAAATTTTCAAAACCATAAGAACCGTTATAAAAAAAAAAAGATAATGGCCAAACAAATTGAGATGGAAAAAATACTTTTTAAGGGTAAAACTGGAAAGTCACCCTATTTTGATAGATGTTTTTATAAATGGGACAAATATTTTGGGACATCCCAAAATGGAAAGAAGGACCAGCAATTTGGGACGGAGGGAGTATATTATATATGTACTTATATTTAGGAACATATGTATAAATCTAGAGTATAGTTATATATGTAAACAATTACCTCTTAAATAGCAAATCTTATCAATTACTACTTATTATAGACTACTTAATATTCAAAGAATATCAATTAAGATTATATTTCTAAATATAAATATCAATTTATTTCATTCTTCACTTCTTTATTTTTTTTATGTTTGGATGTGGATATATTCGGGGAAGCCTCAATCCCTATCAGGAGGCGGGTATGGTTCTTTATCTAATATCCCCAATGGGGATGGGGGCGGGGATGGTGAACTCCAATCGGAGATCGGATATGGAATAGGGTCCTCTGATCCATACTCTACCCGTTGCTATTCCTATCTTGCAGCATGCAAGTTGAGAAGTTTTTCAATTGTCAGCTTTTCCAGAGAAAGCACAAGCTCCATGGCTGAATCAACATATTAGTCACAATCCAGTGCCAATCGGCTAAAAGATAGAGAATCTAAAATTAGTGCTCTAGAGTGATATAGTTGACGAGCATGACTACAGAAATTGAGATTTAATGTGAACAAGTCAATGAATAAGTACGAAACATCATTCAAAAGCTTGAGAATAAGAACCAATATATGTTCCTCCAAGTGATCAAAACATGAAAATGCCACCATTGGAGGGAGGCAAAGGCATAAAGCCGCTAATGGAATCAATTGTGTGGTTCAAACCGTGATGAAAGCATAAACACCACCAAAAAAATGAACAGTACCTAGTTAAAAGATAACCAGAACAGACATACCATACCATGCATCTTTCTTCTCAGCATTTTCAAACTCAGACAGTAGCATCAGAATTGATTGAAGCTTCACTTTCCCACCTCTTATATTCCAAAATTTATCAGGGACAAATATTAGGAATTCAAATTCATACCAAAACCTACATCCAACTTTTTTCTACGAGATAAGAAGACTCAGAACTTGATTCCTCCAAAACAATTGGCAAAAAAAGGTGATAATCATATATGCCACTATGCCAATATCTGAAAACTTGGTACTCCATGAACTTTTCTCAGCATGCTCTCTTTCCTCTTCACTTGAGTCCTTGAAAAACCCGCATGAATCATACAAGAAATCAGATTAGACCTAGACCTAACAAAAACAACACAAAAAATGTATCAAATTGGACAGTCTAGAAAGATTACTTTACAAGACCCTTGTAAGCGACAAAATTGATATCAACACCGACCAAATATAAGGCATAAAACATAACCACCGGCTGATTGGCAGGCGCAATAAAACCTAACCACGGGCTAAACACAGCAGAATTCAATTGGAGGGGGTAAAAAACCCCATGCGTATGTTATTGAGTCACAGTACTACTTTCAGCTTAAAAACATTACATTATGTTCAAATTTGTTATTTTATTATTTTAAACCTGTGAGTTTTCTGTGGATTAAACATAGGCAATGAACCAATGTCAAACAGTAACGAATTCAACAACGTGGCATTATATGTGGTAGATAACTCACAAAGACGACGCCATACTTATTGTGGAGCTATATATTCCCTAGAAGATGTTGGACAACTATGCTTGACATCAATAAAAGAAAAATATTGACTTTTTGTTTCTATTTAAGGAAAATAAAATTGCTTCTCTTGTGTACAATTTTTTTAGTTACCAAAAAAAGTAGTTACAATAGAATGAAAGTTGAACCTTGTATCTCCAAGAAGCCTGGCATTTATGATCGAAAAATCAATAGAAGCCACTTGAGGTTTCCTTTACGGTGAACTTCTTGGCCTCTAGATCAGTTGAGATGCACTCATACACATAATCTAATTTGAACACTCTTCTATCGAAAAGAAACTTAATTCCATCACAATAGCCGACTTAAAACACAACTAAAATTAATTCTCCCGCCAATTCTGCAACATTGACTTGTACATACATGAATCTAATTACTGAATGACTGGATTTTGGTTTGTTGGTCTCGGTGACTGTCTTGTGCTGAAAGTAAATCAAGCCCATAATATAAAAATCTTAATGCATTAAAAGATATGAGGCAAAAACTTCGAATGTACGAAGTCTAAGTGATTGCTCCAAGTTTTTACCAAAGATACTTAGGGAACAACATTCGCAGATAAATATTCAAACATAAAAGGAGCCTAGGCTCTTTCTGAAGCTCAAAGAGCATACCTGAACTTGCTTTTGCAAAGATAGCACATAGTTGAAAATCTCATCAAGCATTACTGCCTTCCCTGTAATCTGAAAAATGCTAGAAGTTCTTAGAATATAGAGTACAAAAGGCAATCAAATCTCTCTATAGGAAGATTGGGACGTTACCTTATCACATCCTGGAACAAGATCTTGAAGAAACTTCATCCGTTCTCTAATATTTTCTCTTCTCACCTGCACATCAAGAAAATATTATAAGCTTCCGATCTAGTAAATTAAAAAATGAAGCAATACTAACATTTGAGTAAAAGAGAAAATCAAAGATAGGAACAGACTCTCTCCGCAAGGTTGTGACTGTTTGTTGCTTGGCCTCGTTTTGCCCTCACATGAACATAGTCCTCTTTTGGAGCATCCCCACTGATTGAACTGTCATTAACTTATTCATTGTCCATTCTTTAGAATAGACGCTTTAAGAAGTTCGGCTAGCAGAGTTTTTGTTGGCCAACTTTGAAGCCTAGTGGAATCCACCTAATTGGTTACTAACATACTCATTACATTTTATGAAGAAATATACTTTCACCTCAATTCCAGTACATGAATAACAAAACCTGTTTCTCAGATTGCAGAGACGCAGCACATATGTGTTCCTTATGTAAGCAGATTAAAACCCGTCATACAATTTCTCCAAGCCATCTGTTTCTTGGAAGACAACCCTCTGAACTACGAAATCCCACGAAGCTGCCACCATTAAGTAGTCAAATGGCTGCAACTGAAGCGCCATGCAGAATTGGCCAAAGCTGGGGCCATCAAGCGTATTATCTTCTAGGATCTGAACATTCCAAGTATGAAACCGCAAACATAATTTCCTCCATATGAAACTTTCTATCATATCATGCAGGGAATCATGAAATACCTATTACTGAATAGTTATTCTTTAGTTTGATCATCAATTTACCATGCACAGGTTTTAGAAAACTGACAAGAATATGCAAGTTTTTGTGGAGTAAAATAACAAGATGGAGAGAGAATGCATACCAATCGAAGCAGACCCTCTGTTGCATAGTGGCATGCAAATCTCAAGAGTGAAAACTCACGCTCAATGATTGATGATAGACATGAAGTCTGCAAATTATCTAAGCAGAACCCAAACAAACAAACATATTTTAAGGGGAAAAATCTTGAGAAATAAATCTATAATACACAAAGCTAATTAGATATATAATCAAATATGTTACTATGAATTAAAATCAGCATAAGTTTTACTTAGAACACACACCTGGTACAGGATGCAATTCCTGCGTAGGCTCATCAGGTTCAGACCAAGCAAACCAAGCATAACGCATCTGCTCACCATTTTGGTTAAACATAAAAGTATTAAAGACCCACTGTTGTTCACAGCTGAAGATAACTTGGCAGCTAACTGTTAACCCATGTGCTATGCAAAAAGTGGACCAGCCATCAACGAATACATGGCCAACAACTAAAAGTGGCCAAATCTAACGGATTTTTCTAACGGAGTTATTTTTTCCTTTAATGCTAACTTGGGTCTCTCACACACACACACACACACACACACACACACAATGAGATACTGAAGTTATCCGGCGAGGTACCGAAGTTATCCGGCAGCTCGAACTGGAACTGGTTATGGTTGATGAAAATCGCATCCAATACTGTATCATTTTATGAAGAAATATACTTTCACGTCAATTCAACTACATAAATAACTGAATTTGTGTCTCAGATTGTAGAGAGCTACCATTATTGACAAAAAATTGCTGAAAAACTAAACAAAGATTGCTAAAAATCACTTAAAACCCACTATGGCCAGCCAAAGTACTTAAAAAAAAAAGAATCAAATCATTGAGACCTAAAAACATTACGGGGGGCAGGATTATTAGCCAAAATCGAGCTCACAATCGATGCAATGTAGAGTTGGAACACAACAAACAAATGTAATTTTATTGATTACAAGCACTCGTACACTTAACTTGCGTACAACAACACACACTATCACTCACAGGATGACTCTTTTACACAAGAGTTTAGTATACACACAATTTGGACACAAACTCTTTAGTACTTTGGACACCTCACACTTGGACACTCACTCTACTTGGAGTATCTCTCACTTGCTCCTTGCTTGGACTCTTCTCTCTTGCATTGGACTCTCTCACTTACATTGGACACTTTCTCTCTTGCTTCTTACATCCACAAATGGAGACCTCATGCCTATTTATAGGCACCGATAGATTATTCTAGAAGCACACATTTCTCCAAGCTTCTAGATGCTTCTAGTGAAGCCCGTAAGCTTCTATCATATTCCGGAACATTCTAGTACCATCCGGAATGTTCTAGTGTAGTCCATAGTATTCCGGAAGTATCCGGAAGACTCCAGAAAAGTCTAGAGATTTCCGGAAGTTTCTAGCGAAGTCTAGATATTTCCGGAATAACCCGGAAGTTTCCGGCGACGTCCGGAAGACTCCGGAAAACTCAAGAGAGGTGGCGATGATCTTTCAACATGCAATTGTGGAGCTATCATTGCCGCACCAAACGAAGTCGAAGTAGGGGAGCTTCACGTACAACTTGTCCTCTCACGGCAGAATAGGCGGCGAGACGAGGGATTTGGGATCGGGGACGTCGTCGTATCGTAGGTAGTAGTGTAGGCGAATTGAACCTTGAGACAAGAAGATATTTCTTTGGATGCAGAGGACGAAGATGAGGAAGATAATAGTTGGAGGAAAATGATTTTGATCCGGTGTAGGCAATTCTATTATCTGGAAAAAAAAATTCACTTAAATCGTTTTTGATAATGTATCATTCAATAATTGATTCACGTAATTCTTGACACGGTTAATCATCTTGACAATATCTAAAACATGAACGAATGAGATCTTATTAATAATCCTATAATGAATCACAATCAAGCAAAAACTCGACCAAGTTGACATTATTCTTTGATAAAAGGGTTGGATCGAATGTGGTTAAATATATTTTCGTAAAAATGAATCCACACAAATCATCTCCGATCATGCATTAATAAGAATAATTTTTTTTTATAATAATTAATGAGATTTATTTTATTGACAAGATCTAAATATTAGACAGTTTCGATCAGATTAATAATCCTTGAATAAATCTCAAGTGACGAATTAAGTTGCTTTTCCATTTGGAAATTCCAAAACGATGTTGTTTTGGGTACGTGGCACAGATTGAATCTGTGTTCTGTGTCACTTGGAAATCCCAAAACGACGTCGTTTTGGGTACGTGACATAGGTTGACATAGGTTTTGGGTACGTGACATAGGTTGAACCTGTGTCACGTACCCAAAACGACGTCCTCTTGTGTAACATTGCATCTCTCGCTTTCACTTATGTGTGAAAGAATGACGATGACTGTCTTCAGTTTTGTGTTTGGTCTGTCTCTCAGCTTCATCAGCAGTTAAGGCAGCCGCACACGGCGGAGCTCTGGAGGTAGAACGGAGAGATAGAGGAGGCAATGATGAGAATAGAGTCGAGTTTCCGGTGGAGGAGGCGTGAGGAGAGAGAGAGAGAGAGAGAGAATAGAGGGGAAGAGTGGTTTTAGTGTTGAATTGGTTTCGAATCGGAATTGGGGAGGGGAAATAGAAAGGGGCGGTGGCCATGGCCGTCGTCGTCGTTGATTTCTCTACTGGAAAATCAATCGGAGAGTTTCAATTGCAGAAAACAGCGGAGAGACGGAGTTCGTGTTTCAGATGAGCGAGGTATTTACTTACGATTAAGCTCGAGCAACGCGAGGGCTGGTGATCAGAAATTGGGTTGGACGCTGGAACTCGAGGCTGTGGGAAAACCATTTGTTTTAAATCTGCCAGTAGTATTGATGAATGCACTTTTCTCTTTACCAAAAGGCCTCATTTTTCTTCCATCGTCGCTCATTTCAGTCTTCGAGTCATAGCATGAGAGTGATGGGCAGTGACATGTTCATACCAGAACCAAGACTTAACTTTTGATTCAGCTTTGTGATCGCGATACTTTCGACAAAGGCCAAGTGACTGTCATGCTTTGTTAAGCTGTGTTTCTGTAGAAGAGGTTGAAGACAAGTACCCATCCCTTAAAAGGTTAAAAGTAGTGTCCTCTTCTACAGAAAAAATGGGGGAAAAAAGATTTCTTTGAAAATAATTGTTCCCTTTCCATTTTCGCTTCTGTAAAGTTCCTAGACAATGGACACTAAAAAGAGGTGTGTCTGATTATTTATCTTTTTGAAAATAATGCCCTTCAAGATTCTAACTTGATATCATATAATTCTAAGCGCGGTTTACGTGGATTAGATTTATGCACGTTCTTTGTGGTAGCGTTCTCTGTGTCTCCAAAGATATACTTGGCCTTGCATTCGAGCAGCCATTTATGTGTGTCAAATGCATATTTATTTATCAAGTATACATTGTAAACTTTCTCCATCATTCTAAGTTATGTGTAAATTGGAAAGTAAATTAGCAGGGATGGTATGAGTGAAGGACACTTTTATCAAGTCCTGCTTTACGAATTGGACACAAATAGGAAAGTTTGTCTCGTCTTATCTTGTTTGGCTTACTGTCTTGATACTGATGTAAACCAACTAAAACTTGCTGTGGTCCGAATCCCTTCCTATGTAGGCTTGTGCTTCAGTAGAACCGAACTATCAACCGCCGGTGGTCTTCATTTTGGTACAAAAAAGGTATCACACCAGGTTATTTTCAAACAATCATAGGGACCGCAGCAGCACCGACAAGAGTGGAAACATCTTACCTGGTAAAGTTTTACTGTGATTGAAGGCTGAGTTTATATGGAGTATTCTGTCTTTTGATATTTATCTTCTGATTATTAGTGCATATGTTTTTTCCACAGGCACCATTCTTGATTCTAAAATCTGTCATCCAACAGAGTTTGACTCTATTTATGCAGCCATGCCGGGATTCAGGTGAAAACTTATTACCCTTTTACTGCATAAATGATAGGAAGTGCCTCGTTTTTTCTTCTTGTACGGATAACGAGAAACCAGCACTTTGAGTAGAATAAAAAGGACTGTTCTTCTATTAGCTAAATGACTTGGTAGTTAAGCAAATATCTTCGTCCTGATCTTGAAAGTTTTTTTTTTTTTGGCTGGTGAATTGGCAATTTTGATCACAAGATTAGCCATAAACAAGATAACATTTGGGTCCGCTGGTTCCCTATATCGTGTAATTTTGCTTCCATTCATGGCCTGGGGATGTTGTCTTAGATGGACAAACATAAGTAGGGTCCTAACTCCTATGATCATAAAGTTGTTTAATGTTCTAAAGTTGTATGTTAGCTATTAATTATTCTCTTTCCCTTAAGTACTGACTCATACCTTCTTTACACGTATCAGGGTACAAGTTGGCCTGCTCATTACCATGTTTTGTGGGATGAGAACTATTTTACAGCAGATGGAATTTAATTATTGACAAACAATCTGTGTTACACATATTCAATGTGCACTCCCTCCGTTTCAGTCGGTAAGTCTTGATTTAAATTCATAAGTTTTGGAGTAATACATAGAAAAAAAAGAAATGTACAATCGATGGAAAGCCCAAATTACCTGATGCATATCTGATTTCAAATCATACCCAAAACACACACATAGAGATAGAAGTTTTCTTTTTATCTCCACACATTTCAACTGAGTGACCAGATTTTTCACTATGCGTGTGCTGTGCCACCGGCATTTTATGCACATTTAGCTGCATTTAGAGGCAGATTCCAGATGGAACCAGAAATGCAGGAGAATGGTGGTGGTCAAGTTTGGAAGAGTACCGTGCTAATCGCAAGTCTGGGGTAAGGCCATTGCCTGCAGTCAAGGGGAATGTAAAAAGAGATTTACTGCTAGGAAAAAAGAGATGGGGGTCTGATAATGGCCTCTTTGAATATTGAATGATGATTCATGCAGCTGCATTGTTTTACAGTCTAGATCAGTGATTATAAAAGAGCAAGAGGTTTAGTTTTCTTCAGAGCATGATTTCTTCTTGAGTAGCGCCTCCCGACGTATGTTTCTAGAAGTCTGTATAGCAGTTAACTATGGTTACTCACGACACATTGCGCCTTTACCCTCCAGTAGCGTTTGAAGTGAGAGAAACTTTGCAGGATTTAAATTTCAGAGGCATCCAAATTCCAAAAGGCATCAACCTTCAGATTCCAATACCTTTACTGCACCACAAGCCAGGCCTATGTGGACCTGATGTATACGAGTTCATACCAGAAAGATTCGCGAATTGCTTGCAAAATTCAACAGGCTTATATGACATTTGGGGCTAGGCCTTGCGCGTGTGCAGGCCAACACTTTGCTATGTTTGAACTAAAGGTGGTTCTCTCTCTCTCTCTCCAGAATATCGACTTCCCCTGTGTTTCGCTTAGTTATAGAGCCTGAACATGGTGTTAAACTCCGTGTGAGGAAACTGTGAACTCGTTTTTTGTGGGAATACATTTTGATTCATTGTTTTTAGCTACTACTAAGTCAAGATTGTGATTGTAACTACACCAAATGTGTCGATACTTTACATATTTAACTACTTAGCCTGGCAGGATCAGGCAATACTAGAAGTGAAATCATTCGAAAGAGTCATTGGAAAAATGTTTTCTCAAGGCTTACTCCGACATGTATTAACTATTACGTGATCAAACCAAAAGCTTCCTTCTCGTTTTTCCTCCCCCGAGTTAAAGCAAATGCCTCTTTTGATGCAATTATGGTGACTACAATACTGAAGGGAATTAACAGCTGGTAAATTTTCAGAGTTGATGCATCATGGTAGAACTCTAGAAGTCTAGATAATAAAAATCCAAAAAAGTGTAGAACTCTGGTGATTTTCAGGTCATAACTACGATACTTCGGTTAGCTTCTAGAAAGGTTGCTGCTCTCTTAATGTGTATTGTTTCTTCACCTGGTGATCTCAGGGGTTTTCGTGTGCCTTTCCCTATGAAGGTAATGGTTGTTGCTCCCTTCTTGTGCTTTGCTGCTTCCCAAGTCAAGTAAGGTGTTTACGTTTGTGTCTATGCTGCCCGGGATCCCCCAGGGATCTTTATATTGGAATCTTAGGCTATGTGTGGAATTTTAATGTCTTAAGTTAAAATAATTGAATGATTACAAGATATGAGGAACTTATCATTGTTAGTTTATTACATCCAAACCACCTTAAGTCCGTTTTACCTGCCAACTGCCCTACCCCATCCCCTCCACTCCAATGGGCAGTACTCCAGTAGTAACAAAAAGCTGGATGGGGAGAGGGATCAGAGCCCTAAGCTACTACCGCCCATTCATATTGAGCCACGGAAAATCAACTACCACATCATCGCCGGTGGTCGAACTCTTACCTCTTTATTTATTGAAAAGAAAAGCAAGGGTATATTAGTAGTTTGATTTTTTGATTTGATTTCTGGTTAGTTATAGTTTCCTCTTTATCCCACGAGGAAAGAGAATATGGAAATAGAATCTAAGAAGAGTATATAATCTTGTAGGGTGTGATTTTCCATCTAAATGTACACGAGGAGTGTACATTTTTTCCAAATTAGTTCCGAAGAGCTATATAATCTTTTTGGTAGAACAATATTATTCCTGTTTCTGACCTAGTATTATTTTTCGTCCTTTAATGCAACTCCTGAGTAGTTTCTAAACCCGTGCTCTCATAGATCTAATTAACTGATAGATTTGTACACAACTCTGTCCTTTTGTTGCTGTACCTTAATTTGTTTTGGCGGCACTAGTGTTAACTATTGACTTTCTGGCCTCACCACTGAGCAAAATTGTCTACGGCAGTAGCTTTTTTTAATTATTACTGACAATATTACAGGTGTGGGCAGGAACGGCAAAAGCAAGGAGAAGAGCTTAAGGTCAAAGAAGCAAAATTAATTCGTGGAAACCCTCTTCTTAACAATCGTACATCTTTCAATGTGAGAAGGAGGTCAGTAAGATCCAACTTTTCCTCTGTTGGCTGGGTGAATTCAGATCCGACATTTTAACGGCTGTTTTCAACTTTTATACAGGTGGTATGATGATGTGGTGTTTAAGAACCAGGCTCGTGGTGAATCCAAGACACCCAAACGCTTCATCAATGATACCATCATAAGTGACTTTCACCAGAAATTTCTGTAGAAGTGCATGAAATAACTCTCATGATTTAAGATTTAAGAAAGATTACTTCCATGAAATCATTCTTATGTACTAAACTCGCAATGTTTGTGCTTTGTATGAATTTGGTCAAGAAATGACTTGGAAAGTAGACTTCTCTTGTGAGATTCTGTTGTGATACACATATATTTTGTACTTCGGAAATTAACTGTTGTGATATTTGCTTTTCAAGAAACTTGACAAGAATTACTATCTGCAGTTCCTGACAACAAGGATCATCCCAATCTCCACTTCCACTCTTTTGGATCATTAGGGACTGTTATGCACACGGTCAACTTCAATTCTAGCAAAACACTCTGAAAATCACTAACAAAAGAGGAAATTTGCAAAGAATGCTCTAGCATAGATGCAATTGGCGAGCCGCTTTGCAACTTCTTATGGAGTGATGAGATACAGCAAAAGCTCTAGCATAGTGGCCTGCCGCTTTGCAACTTCTTATGGAGTAAAAGAATAACGAGTATTACCAAGATTGTGGTATCTATCCATTATATCTATATAAAAGATGAGAAAACCACAATAATAAGAACAATATCAAGAAGCACTCGTATTGTCCGTACTTAAGTCGCGTGCTAATATAAAAAGAATTATGGGAACCACTGCATGTAAACCACGTGATGACACCCAAAAACAAAGAGCAACATATTGCTTTACCATGGTTCTCCCAAGGAGGACCAACTACGAAAAATGCTAAGCAAAAATAAGAAAATATTACTAGTACTAAACCCCAACTCGATAACATTAAGCTTTGAGATGTAACGCAGACATCAAGATTCCAGTATAGCACAAATGACGTTTCAGCAACTGAAGTGAGGTTACTTCTGTTGTGACTACACGCCATTTCGCAAAAGTTCATTAATACCATTGGCTCAATCACCAAAATACATGTAATTTTATAAACCTTTCCCCCTCTACAATACGAGGAAAGAGGTGCAGTCAGCCAAATGGGACTATAATTTTTCTTTGTACAAGGAAAAGTGAAATGCCCAAGGTCTTCAGGATTGAAGCTGAAAATGCCCCAATCGGAATTTTCTTCTAAACCTTCAATGACAGAACCAGACCCATTTCGTTGAAATTGAGAAAGATCCCACCGGTCAACGAGGGACAGTAGCCAATCGCCGGTGAAATAGATGCAATTGGCCTTCTGAATTCCCAAATGTAGAGCAGAAAAGGATCTAGAGCAACATTTACCCAAGAACAGAATCCGGTCGCCCAGATTCTCAACCTTTTTCCACGCCATCTCACAAACATCCAACTTATAGATTATGAATTTCTTCGTTCCAAAAGTCTCTTGGTCGAAAACTCGACACACAAGCAAAACCTCCCCTTGCGACTCCACTAGATATGTCCACACCCCTCCCTCCGTCCTTGGCCTTACCAACATCTTAATTTCATGGTATTGAGCACGGACAGAATAATGATTACCAGCCAAAGCTCGAAATACATCTCTTACATCAATTGTATAAATATTCCAATCGGAAGTCAAGAGGTAGAAACACCAACCGCAGAAGACCGCATCCACCAACCTAATAAGGCAAGACAGTCCCAAGCACTTGTGCCATTTATCACGTCCTGGAGCCCAGAAACTAACATACCCATAGCAATTATAGGGGAGAAGAATGCACACGAAATTTGGGTCAGAGGGCCGGCCTGATGCTACCAACATTTCGTAAGAGTTGAATGTTTCCGGCAGATCAATGGTGACCCTGAAGAAGGGATTATACAATTTGACACGGCTGAGATAGGGAGAACAGCATCGTTTCACTTCCACAAGAATCAACCAATCATGGAAGGATCCCCAGAAGTGTTTCATATAAGCCTCAGGCATGTCAATCCCCCAACAGCTACTAAAGTTATCCAGTGAAGTTAAACAAGTCCTCGTGTATCTAAATCTTTGACTAGACCCGGTTAGCAGCAGCGGGAACCCACGGAAAGAAGATTGTTGTGATTGTTCCTTAATAACTTTACTCCATGATATACAAACATCAACAAAAGATGCACAGTCGCTTATAGATAGGTGATCCGTTATCATGTCAAGGATGCCTTCCGGCAGTCCTCCTGCCCAATCCCTCCTAGTTCCATCGTCATTGTCCTTGTCCTCCACAGCTTCCCCACTTATTCGTATCTTTTTTTCTCCCGATCTCCATCTCGATGTTGAAGAGTATTTTGCTCTGCTAATTTGCATATGTCAGTAATGAAGAAGAAGTAGAAGAATTCAACCAACACAGACGAAAGACTTAAAAACTAGACCTTTTCTCCTAAAAATTCAATTGGTAGACTTGCAGGCAGACAAGAAAAAGGAAGGCCTGGTGAATGTGGTTAATTTAAATAACAGAAACCCATCCAGCATAAATTACTCAGAACAAAATCAAACATCTTTGTTGAAAAGCTTTATTATTATACTGTTAAATGAGGGAGAGGAGAACACACCATTTAAAATTCGTCTAATAATAGAATGATAGAGATCATGATGCATACAAGTATACAACAACTAATACAGAGCATGATGGATGAAAACCAAGGAGAAGAACGCAGCTTGAAAAAATTAAGAATGGCAACGACCGCATGTTTAATCCCCAAACGAACGGATAACCGTAAAACCAGATCAACGTCTTCCAAAAAACTACTCTAATAAACAACCAAAAAACAATTTTGTTTCATTGCTTTAATTATCGCACCATCCAAACACAAATCAAAACAAGCAGATCAGAATCTTTCACAATCACAAAAACCTCGCTCGAGGGAATCGGAACCGCGTCACTTACTCTTCTTCGAACATGAGACGCCTCTGAACTGCGTCAATCCCGGCATCGGTGGCGGCGTCACCCATGGCGGCGTTGGAACTCAATCGGCGGTCACTGGAGTTTTAGTAAATATTAATCGGTGCAGGGTTGCAAATGAACAAAGCCGTTCGTGTTCGAGGCTCGAGTTGATAAAAGCTCGTTCGAATTCGATTAGAATACTAAAACGGGCTGTCCCCATTCCGTGTGCCAACGGTCATGAACCGAATCTGAGCTTCAATTTTAGGCTCGTTTAGTAAATAAGTCGAACCTGAACTTGACAGTATTCGGTTCGGTCAGACTCGTGAATTTGTCATAATAATTTTGAATATGTATAAACTTTTACATATACATAATAAAAATTTTATAACTTATACATGTATAAAATTTTAAAAGTATTATAAACATAAATTTTAAAATGTTTTTATAATTTTATATATGTATAAATTTATTTGTGTCCGAAATGAAATTTTTATTTGAACTTCTAGATGTGTATGAGAGCAGAAATATCTAATACTATTTTTTACTCATCAGAGCAAGTCCAGCCCTGACTCAATTTTAAACTCAGATTTGAGTGAAATTCTGAGTAAAAGCTCAGTTTGATATGGGGAACTCCAGTCGTTTGACTCAGATTTTCTAGGGTTCCGCTGCCCCTCGCCACCATCATCTGCCGCCCCTCACCACCATCATCTGTCGCCCCTCGCCAGTACCGTTACTCGTAACCACCGTCCACCGCTTTGAACCGCCGTCGATTCTTCGTGTTCGTCCACCTTCGTAGCCCAATCTGTGTTCTGCTACCACCACCAAACCACCACCCGTCACCGGCGATCTCACGATCTGTGTTCTGCTACCATTGCCAGAGTTGACGACGGCGACGACGGAGTTCTGGCGACGAAGACTACCACCAAGTTACCGTGGAAATGTGGGTAAAAGGGTTGAGTCCCCCTTGATTTGGGTAGAAATTTGAGTAAAACTCAATTTGGTATGGGTTTGGTTCAAAGAATGGAGTGAGATTTAGGGGGTTTTGACTCAGATTTTGAATTTGGGTTTGGTTTTGAGTTTGGGCTGGAGGTGCTCGACACATGAACAAGTTCGAGTTTGACTTAAACCTAGGCAAGTTCGGCTCAAGCTAGCTCGGCTCGTTAAATTTTCATTGAACTCGAGCTCGGCTCGTATGCGTTTAAAAACTTAATGAACAAACTTGAACTTCTAAAGTTCGGCTAGATTTGACTCGTTTGCAACCCTAATCGGTGTTGATTATCTTCCTATGTTTTCTACTGTCCAAAACTCTTAGCCTCTCTTATGTTTCCACACGTTTTCCATGAAATAAATTACCAAAGTTTCATTTTTTGGTGTTTGGCTCCAATTTTAACAGAGATTTTCTTTCTTGAACTTGATCTTGATCGGCTCCTACTTTTGGGTGAAGAGTCTGTGGATTTGGAAGAACAAAATAAACGGCACAACTGCATATACAATTTCACTATATTATTTAGTACTCCATATACGTATGTGTTATATATGTAAAATCTATAATCTATGCATATACAGATGTACTGATGTTCACATATATTATTTTGTTGAGTGTATGGGAGTATTGTGACACGAGAAATTTTTCAGTGCCGGTTGAGTATTGCTCATGTGGTACCCGCTTGGCAATCTCAGCCGTCCAAAGCGCGATCCAATGGTCCGGAAGAGGAGAGAGGAAAAGAGGAAAGAGAGTGGTTGGGTGAGAGGAGAGAGATGGGATCAATCTTGGCCATCGAAAACACTTTTGGATGGCCGAGATCGTGCTCGGCATGTACATGTGGTACCCAAAATTGGGTCAGTGAGAAATTAATTGGGAGAATTTTATTATTTGATTGTGTAATCCGTGTTGATATATACATACATACTTATGTAGAGAGAGAGAGAGAGAGAGCATGGTAACAAAATTGGGGACATTTATGGATAGGGATGGAATTTGGTGAGGATAATGAACCAGAGCCCAGAGGTATGAAGGTGGTCGGATTTCTGGCACGAGGGGGCGGGAGTAAAATGATTTGCGGGCGGACTTCTCTCTCTCTCTCTTAAAATCAGAGCCTCTCACTCTAAACTTCCTAGATTTAGCCGCCTCTTTCCTTCCCTCCCCCCCTAGGGTTCCTCCACCCATGGCGGCGGGAAGGGGGGATTTCGATCTCCTCAGTTTGCAACGTTCTTGGAACTACACTCTCCCTTCCCCATCTTCTCCCATCCCCTCTTCTTCCCTTCTCTTTTCACCTTTTATTCAGCCGTTTCTCCATTGCGGGTCGTCTTGGGGCATCCACCGCCGCTCTCTCTGCGTTGAGAGGGCTGAGAGCTGTTCCAGATCTCCGGTCACGAGTCTGTGGCTCGCGGCGGATTTGGGTTTCACGGCGGCTACCCATTGCGGAAGGCGGGGCGACGAAAGGGTTTGAGGCGCGGCGGCAAGCGGCAGAGATGGAGGTTGGATCTCATACTCCGGGGGAGGTCTATCTGTTACTTTGATTGTTTTTTTTTCTTCTGTTTTTTCCCCTGTGAGGGATTTGCTTCGGTATGAAAGTCTCCGACTTGTGGAGCTCTTTTTTTTACCATTTTCATCTGTACTCAGTGATGACTATCCAAATCACATGGATAACCCGTTAATCCGTTTGTGGGTGTGTCCCGACGGAGGGCTCTGATTTGGCGTTTGTAGCTCTTTAGGGCTTTTTTGAGTTGAATGGATTCTGGTTCAAAAAAAAAAAAAAAATGACTTGCGGGCATTTTCACGGGAATTTAATTTCCTTCGATTGTTAACAAATGTTTTACATGTAAGAGCATCTCCACTCCTTACCCAAATTTTTACTTAAATTTGAGTAAAAATTTGGGTAAAAACTTGATTTGGTATCACTCCTTCCAATGGGGAACCACTCTTTTACCAAATTCTAGTTAAAACCTTCTGTCAAAACAGTTTTTTTTTTTTTCATTTTGGCTCCAAAATTATCCCAACCTTTTGTCAAAACAGGTTTTTTTTTTTCATTTTGGCTCCAAAATTATCCCAACGTTTTGTCAAAAC
>JAXBDA010003213.1:0-36227 GCA_036023075.1 Gaultheria prostrata | reverse complement strand
GTCCACCGAATTGAATGAGTTGGTCTGACGATTTAGGACTCCGAGTGGTGAAGGTTTTGGACCACGAAGGGACGGCGAAGATGGACGATTTGGGACACCGATGTTGGGATGGCTGAGTGACTATGGCGAGACAGCGAGGAGTGAGAGGATGAGTTATGGCTATCAACTTGTTGATCGTGATTTTGAAGGAGCAAGATATCAGGGATTGGGTTTCATCCCCAAATCCCTTAATTATAGGGGAGGACCTCTAAATTTTGAAATCAGTCCACTTTTCCCAGCTCTTATATGCAACATTCATTTTAGTCCTCAAATTCCTAATCTCTCTCTCTCTCTCTCTCTATATAAAGGGCAATACAGGGTTTATTTGAATCTCGGGATGGAAACATAACTCCCAAAAAGGGTCGGGATGATTTTCTAATTCCAAGTGAATTAAAGGATGATTATTTAAGTGCCCCAAAGAAGTATCTCCTTTGAATTCAAAAAATTAACGTGATTTGAGGAGAGAGGAGTAATTGACATTGAGTTTCAAGAAGGAAACAAATGTCATCAAATTCCTTAATTTGAGGAAAGAGGATCAATAAAAAGTAATTGACATTGAATTCAAAAATTATGTGATACCCTAAAATCTATATTCTATATATATATATCAAGAAAGGGCAATAATGGTAATTCACACCAAATGAGGATGAAAACATAAGTCCATAAAATATGGAGGATGAAAATCTAAGTGGTATCCAAAAAGCGGATGTATATTTAATTACCTCTTTAATAATATATACACACACACACATGACAAGGATCCAGTCAGGACTCCCTGACTTTAAAAAAATCTGGACTTTGCATTTCCCGGCCAAATGGTCGGGATCCGAACCGTTGGATGTGTTTAAAATGTGTTTTTACGAAATATATATCCTACGGTTTGTATGAAAACTGCTCGGATGAAGCCCTTCCCGTCATTTTTTTTGCCGAATCCTCGCGTATGAAAACTATCGGGTAGACAATTCTACTGTTAAGGAACACAATAACATTTCCATATATGCTTAATCACTAGCATTAATTGTGTCCGTTTGATGCATAGAACAATAAAAAAAATTGGGGGTTTTTTTTCCGTTCCCGTGCATCGAACAAGAACAACCCTAATAATCAAGAAAGCAAATGAAATAGAGAAAACATTATTTCCACCGCCGGCGGAAACAAATGTTTCCTCCAAATCAATCACAGTGGTCCAGTGTGATAGTACACCATTATGCGGACCGCTGTGATTGATTGGGAGGAAACATTTGTTTCCACCGCCAGTGGAAGTAATTTATTCTTGAAATAAAGAAAACATTATTTCCACCGCCGGCGGAAACAAATGTTTCCTCCAAATCAATCACAGTGGTCCAGTGTGATAGTACACCATTATGCGGACTGCTGTGATTGATTGGGAGGAAACATTTGTTTCCACCGCCGGCGGAAGTAATTTATTCTCAATGAAATAACTAACGACCCCAAACTTAATCTCTTGATATAGCGTCAGGAAGGTGAAAAGTTGTTATGCATTTGGTAGACCATGAAAGACAGAAAGAGAGACGTGTGTGAGTGGGATAAATATTGCTATAGTTCTCATTTGCTTATATACGTATATATAGCCGTATAGGTGATTTTTTAGAGTTAATCCTGTTCATATATATCTTACCCATCGCCTGAGTATTTAATTTGGATGCCTAAGGCCAAGGGTTCTTGGATTTTGGGGTTGGGCCGGCTCTGCCACTAGGCTCGGGATTTCTGAATCTGTCCATGCACACAATCCTTTCAACGCTCACACACGTAAAGTGAAGTGGCCCCAAAACTTTCTAACAAAAAGAATCATATCTAAAATCTTTAAGAAGATGCTAATTAATTAACCCCAAAGTCTTAAGCCGGCCAATACCACTAAACCAACTCTAAACTGGTCATCAGGTCAGAGTTATGGTTGGGTAGCTCGTAATACGTAGTACCTATCACTGCATGCATATTGAAATTTAAAGAGGGGTACGTGTCGTTGAACATATATGCACATAAACACGAGTCCAAATTAACAAATTTGATTGGACACACCAAATATATATGCCACATAGCCACTACCTCCATAATTAGTGCAATGCTGAAGCAATGGTTTATGCCTGACACTTCATTTACAATCACTAGTGGTGTCAAACGGGCCGGGCCGGGTGGGCACGGCACGCCACATGCATGGCACAACACGGCACAGTCTAAGTTGGCACGTGGCACGGTACGACACGGTCTTCCACAGGCACAACAAATCTCTCTCTCCATATTCCTCATCACCACTAACCTCATCAACCGTCAACAATCGAATTTTCTCTTGTGACTACTGTCAGAGAAAGTTTAACAGCTCACAAGCCCTTGGAGGCCACCAGAATTTTCTTTTGGCTCTGCAGAATCATCCATTTTCTTTTGGCTCTGCAGAATCATCCAGATGCTCAAAGCAATGTTTTGAAACCCGGACCGGAGGACAAACCGGAAAAGGGACCGGGCGGACGGGTCACCGGTTGAACCGCGGTTGAACCGTTATCGAACCGTGATATCATAATTACATCATTAATATATTTTTTAATATGTTAAAAAAGATATATGAGAAAAAAAATGTTGGAAAAGAAAACTAGGATAAGAGAAGTAAGAGAAGTGGAATCTGTGT
Organism: Gaultheria prostrata; assembly: GCA_036023075.1. Classification (NCBI taxonomy): domain Eukaryota; kingdom Viridiplantae; phylum Streptophyta; class Magnoliopsida; order Ericales; family Ericaceae; genus Gaultheria; species Gaultheria prostrata. The sequence continues at coordinate 33,547 of JAXBDA010003213.1, read as the reverse complement.
ATGTTGGATTTGTCCCACATCGCTAAAATTGAAATGTGGAGACAACCAAAGCATCTATAAGAGGTAAACAAAGGGCTGTTGAAACGTACAGCTATGCTATGGTGATAGCTGATAGCTATTGGTGGATAGCTGTAGAATCAATGACAGCTACAGTCTTAAAGTGCGCAGTAAATCATGGAGTTCAAATTTTTAATGCTCCGGTCCGGTCCAACTGACTCGGTGACGAGTTGAACGGTTAACCGGTTTAACCGTTTTAGTGCACCGGTTTTCTGAAAGGAGGCCGGTTCTATGAAATGAACGGTTCTTAGAATCACCCGGACCGGAATGAGGTCCGGTTGCCGGTTCCAACGGTTGGACCGGCCGGTCCGGTCCGGGTTTTAAAACACTGGCACAAAGACACAATTCATACGCATGCAATATTCAATTCGTTTTTGAAACAAGATAAAATCTTATATCAAAGCGACTTCTGGCATCACCGAAAGGATCGAAACCACTTTCGTAGGCCGACAATTTTTCTGGACAGATCGAACTATTGGAAGAAAATAAAAAATAAACACCGAATAAGATCAAACAAACTAGCAGACTGGTCACTAAATGGAAACCGTAAGGATTTCAAATGCGAGCTAACGGGTTACACCGATCGTCCGCAGCACGAGAGGATTCACCTAGTTTGAATAGGGGAGGTTGGGCATGCAGTCTCTATCCCTGCTGTCTAGTGACAACTAGGATAATGCAAATTCATCACTACGGCACGCAACAAGTACAACCTGTTGCTCTCTCTCTCTCTCTCCCTCTCTCTCTCTCTCTCATTTGTATATAATAATAAACCCACGAACCCCTCATCACAGCAAAACCCTCACTACTGCAAAGCGATGACGAGTTCCAACCAAAACACCTTTCTCAATGATCGATCTTAACTTAAACCTAGTTCTTGGCAATTCCTCTTCCTCCTCTCCATCTTCCTCATCACTGCAAACCTCGTCAACCGTCGCCAATGAAATTTTCTCTTGTGACTACTGCCAGAGGAAGTTCACCAGCTCACGAGCCCTTGGAGGCCACCAGAATGCCCACAAGCTCGAAAGAACACTAGCCAAGAAATATCATCAAAACCTGATTATGAGTAAACCCCAAGAGGAGATCAACGATGTTAACACCTCATTGAGGCTTTGATGATCAGTCCTGCAGAAAGGCATTGTCCAAGAATAAAACTTATAAATGGAGGAGGACGTAGAGCTCATGATATATGGTTTCGGCCTTAATGCTTTGCTACTTGTTTTACATACGAGTGTGGTTTTTTTTTTTTTTTTTTATCAGAGCTTTACATACGAGTGTGTGTCAGTGTGTTTGGATATCTATGTGGAAGCATGTTAATTTTCATCATTATCGCTTGGTTTCTTGTTATCTTATTGGTTGATTTATTTTTAGCATTGCTAAGGGGGTTTTTAGAACGTCGATTTCAATTACTTGGGAGACTTGGTTGACGCAAAAGTGAAGTTACTATCTTGATCTGATTTGGTAGAGTGATTATTTTGTTGCATGCAGTTAGATATGTCCAAAGTCAAAACGACTATTGAACTGAAGCAACGTAACTAGTTATAACATCAGTTTATCTGCACCTAGGTGTGTGCCCAGTAACTCATTATTCAGATGGATGACGGCTCAAGGAGCAATTGGGTGGGCGGTGTCAGGGCTTGCCGTGGTTTTTGTGAGTGGGTTTCATCGTTTTGTCACTTCCTGTTTGATCATATGGAGATTATGTAATTCATGATTTATAGGTTTTAATCCCTGAAATCAAGCGATAGCATTTTGATTCAAACTTTCAATTCAGAGGGTTCCAAAATTACTCTTGGTGGGATAAGAATGCAGCGGTGTGTTGATTGTTCTTCACTCCTTCTGTCAATTTCCCCCTGATCAACGATCTTTACACCTCATTGAGGCTTTGATCAGTCCTGCAGAAAGGAATTGTCCAAGAACTACTACGTACCTGCTTCATAATTCAAATATGTTCTATTTGCTTTAATCGTACAACCACATCATTCCTGGTGACCATTTGCTTTCAAATATGTTCAAACCATATGAATTGAGAATCAAAGGTCCAAGACCATTTCCATGAACCCTTACTGAACCCTATGCAAATTCAATTTAGACCATTGAATTTTCTGTTACATGGCTAATAACACATCGTTGATCTCCTCTTGGGGTTTACTCATGATCAAAGCCTCAATTCCTTTATGCACTTGAGGCCCGAAAGAAGTCTTTAAGGTGTTTACGCAATTCTAGGTAACAAAAGGTACCTAAGGCCCCGTTCCACTAACTCAAAAAACCAAAAGCCAGCTTATTACGCTTTTCGAGACAGGTCATCCCCTCACAATACATCACATAAAAAACTACAAAAAGCTACGCGTTTTTCGAGCTCTCACATAAAAAAGTCAAAAAACCAAAAAACCAAAAAACCAATCTTAGCGGAACACCCCCTAAGAATGGCAAAAGAAACACTGTATTTGCAGAGGCACCACAATAGGACAGTATTAATAGAAATAGATTTGGGTCGGGCACGACACGACATGACACGGGTTTAGACGGACACGACTAGGGCACGACACAGAGTGACCTACACACGGCACGGCACGGGGCACGGCCCAAGGCACAGCACAACAAATGCTAATTTTTAATGTACCAAAAAAACTAATTTTAAATGATGGATTTTCTAATTATATGTTATATATATATTAATAAGTCAATAGACTCAAGTCACTCAATACCAATCTTTTGCGAATATCAATACGCCGAAACTATTTTAACAATCGAGTCTTTGATATTGTTGTTTCTATTGATGAAATCAATCGTGTAAAGTTTCTTTCGATCGGGTTTAGAAAGCTTATCGATTAGGACCAAATATATTTTTTTAATGATACTTTTCGTCTGATTAAATACCTGTTGATGTTTGTTAAATTCTTCTTAATGTTTCTTCAAAAAATATAGCTTAAAAAAAAAATTGACGAAACTCAGCTAGATTATACAAATTTAAAAATTAGTATTTGTTGTGTTGTGCCTTGGGTCCCGTGTCGTGCCGTGTCTAGCCCACTCCGTGTCGTGCCTGTCTAAACCCGTGTCGTGCCGTGCTGTGCCTGACCTAATTCCGTGTCGTGCCCATGCCGTACCCGTCTAAAACCGTGCCTGTGCCGTGCTGTGCACATTTAAACATGTCGTGCCTGTGCCAGCCCGGCCCATTTGACACCTCTACACCAACCACACAAGCCTACGTGGTACTGCATGATTGGTGGTTGCAAAATAGTTTCAAAGTGTTTGTTCTCCAATTACCAATCGTAAGCTTGTGTGGTTAGTTGTGTGGTGGAGTAGTATGTCCCTAGCATTATTCGTAATGTAAGAACGGGTGTAAATGTGAATGGTACATATATGCAATATAAACGTGAATGTTATCAAAATGTATTAAAAGCTAATACTAAATTTTAAATTTCCTAAATTCAAAATTTAATACAAAAGCACCTCAAATTCAGCTTTCTATTAAATCAGATTCCACACTTACTTTCAACTTATAGGAATCTCCAGAATTTCAAAAATTGTTGACAATAATTTTTTAGAACCACTACAGATTGCTTTTTAAATCTAAAATCTGCTTCCATAATTTTTCGTAAATGTGCACTTAGTGTGTGTGTATATATGTGTGTGTGTTATATCAGGTAGTCAATTTGGTATTTTTCTTTGGAAAAGGCTACAATACACACCCCTTATTTGGGTGTCTATGATACACACCCCTATAAAAGTTACGATTTTTTTTATGAAAGTTACGATTTTTTTTTACCAAAATATTACGAATCATATTTCTGAAAAGTTACGAAACACTAAAAAATATTACGATTGCCAATGAGGTGGCACAATCTAGACCATACAATAGGTGCATATGGTACACTTTTTTAATGAGTGTGTATTGTAGTCATTTCCTTTTTCTTAAGTTTACGCATACAAATTTTCCCCTGAAAATGCCACGCAAAGTTTTCTCAAATCAAACTGTTTTAATAAGTGACGTTATATGATTACATCTCCAATTTGTAAAGAGGAGTAGTACTGTCACAGGGTCGATGAAAAATTTTCCCGAAAATGTCTAGGAAAGAGGAATGATCAATGATTCAAATTCACATAATAAGGAAGATCCAGGAAAATTCAGTTTTCCTGGATCTTCACTACAGGGTTGTAGTGAGGCCATCCGGCCGTCCATCTTGGCAATGAACGCTTGGATTTTAATCCAAACAATGAACGGCTAGGATCATTTGGAGTTTGGATTAAATTCGAACCGTCAGTGTCAAAATTGACGGTCGGATTGGCCTCACTACAACCCTGTAGCCCCCAAATCCAATGACTAGGAATGAGCACTGCCAAGCAAAATACCCACAGGGATATATCACCAAGAAAATAATGGGTTTAAATTCCTTTTATTGCTTTGGCGTGCCAATATTCCAATCCTACTATTCATTTTCAGGAGTGAATCTGAACCATTCATTCATCTTTCCTAGACACTTTCGGGGACAATTTTTCGGGATTCTAAAATTTTCTATTTGTAAACGAAGTAAATTCATGATTAATGGGTTTAAATTCCTTTTATTACTTTGGCAAACAAAATACCCACAGGGATATATCACAAAGAAAATAACGAGTTTAAATTCCTTTTATTACTTTGGCGTGCCATTCCAATCCTACAATTAATTAGCAGAAAATGATTTGCACTAAGTGGTAAGAATTTCGTCAAAATTGTTACCAAAAAAATCCTAGATGATGTGGTTAGTTATGGGAGAGCTGTCAATGCATGTCGTGTGGGGAAGTAGAAGGTGGTACGATACGATACTGGCTCATGCATGACAGTACCATCCTCTCTTTGCTTTTTCATAATGGAAATTAGGTCATCAAGTCTAAATCATTTGTGTATTTATACCCCCCAACTCTTACATCTAATTTGCTAACCAAGAACCATTTTTATTAATTTGAAATGGGTTTAGCTCTGTCCAGTGTCTTTGCCATTTTATGTCTCTTATTTGGGGTTAATGGGGAAATATTGGCTGGTGATACTAGCTTCGATGCAAATTACTACGTCACATTTGGAAATAATAACGTTTTGTCGCTAAATGGAGGAGGAGAAATTCAGCTTTCAATGGATAAGTCATCGGGTTGGTTTCTCTCTTTACTTGTACGCTTAGCTCGATCTTTTTTCCTTTTCATTTTGCGGTCTTTTATTGTGATAACCATGAGAAACCTCTTGAGTTTGGTCGATTTTAATTATAACTCCATCTTCTACATCTCAACATTCTAGTTAGCAACACTACTGTGATCATAAAACATTCCTATATATTTATCAATCCCCAATTTTGTAATCTTAGGCATCGGGTTTGAGAAATCTAGCTCAATTTTTTTTGCCTTATGTTTAAGAATTTGAGAACCCTTGGAAAACTTGTGGAACGTATTCGAGATTGTACGTAAGTCTAGTTTCGTTTTGTTTTACTCTCTGTATCTTAATTTTTACTTTATGCTTGTGTCCTGGACATGTATAGGGGCTGGATTTGCCTCCAAACTAAGCTATGGATCTGGCTTCTTTCATCTGAGAATAAAGCTTCCTGACAAGGACTCTGCTGGAGTTGTTACAACTTTCTATGTAACTAGCCAACTTATGTCTCATGTTTTTTATTTCCGGGTCCTTCTATTGACAGTTCGTTGGCTATTAATAATAACAAAATAATACACTCCAATGCATATTTTACACTTTTAGTTACTCTTTCACATCGTCCAATATATTTTTCACACATTTGAACGTCTAAAACATAATAAAAGCTCAATGGAATGTTTAGTCTTTTACTGAGGTGCATGGTCTTGTGTTTGAAATTAATGGAAGTTTCTAATTGAGAAAGGTTGCATGGTTTGATGCATGCTTGCAGCTAACTTCACACACAAATAACCATGATGAGCTAGATTTCGAGTTCTTGGGGAATAGAGAAGGAAGGCCTTACACTTTGCAGACAAATGTGTTCTCAAATGGTGAAGGGAATAGAGAGCAAAGGATCCATCTCTGGTTTGATCCCACTGCAGATTTCCATGATTATCGAATCCTCTGGAACCAACAGCTTATTGTGTACGTAGGCAACATGAACCCTCTCTCTCTCTCTCTCTCTCTCTCTCTCTCTCTCTCTCTCTCTCTCTCTCTCTCGCAACTGCAAGCAACTCCAATTAATGACTTATATTCCCCCCCCCCAAAAAAAAAAAAAAAAAAACTCCAATGACTTATATCAAATCACGAGCGAAAAAGTGATTTTTTTTTTTTGTCAACTAACAAGTTTGCCAAAAGTTAGAAAAATGATAGAATAGCAAGCGAAAAAATAACTTTAACTTCGATAAAATGTCTCGCATTGAAGATGCTCCAAAGTTTGCTTTTTAGCTTCAAAGAACCAATGTTATACCAAAATACCGATACAATTGTGGAGAGATTTTGGTCTAACTTAAATAAAAATGTATAGTGCAGCAGGGATATTTGCGAAATTGCAAGTCGTAATGAAGTGTGTTATGTTTTGAAGTTAAACAATCTTAAATTGCCCTAGCTATGATTACACACGATATCAATCCGCGCAAAAAAATTGCTTTTTACCATCAAATAAAACATTGAACCCATCATTCTGATTATTATTTTGAAGAGACCCAAAACAATCTGACGAAAATATTGTGTTTTTCAGGTTTTTTGTGGACGACACCCCATTTAGAGTATTCAAGAACAACACAAATATTGGGGTTAGCTACCCAACACAGGCAATGCAAGTAGAGGCAAGCTTGTGGGATGGTGAAAGTTGGGCCACAGATGGGGGCCAAACCAAAACAAATTGGTCGGCTGCACCATTCAAAGCCCACTACCAAGGTTTCAACATTGATGGCTGCTCAAGTACGACTACTCAAGGCCCCAGTGAACAGTGTTACTCCTCCAATTTCTGGTGGAACCAAGAGAAGTACTGGAAATTGGATTCCATTCAACAAAAAGCATATGAGAATGTTATAAAAAATTATACGACTTATGACTATTGTTCTGATCGGTCCAGGTTCCCTAAACCTGCACCGGAGTGCCTTCGGCAATAGTATATATGGATTATGACTTTGTTGGGTAGACGAATTGTTATCAGAGACTCGGAAATAAATGATACGGCACATGCCGATAGTATATGCGCATGCATGTATTAGCGATAATAAAGGAAAAGAGGTCAATAATCACTTACATGTTGTATCTCGTATGCTTTATAAGCAAACAATTTGAGCATGGACTAGCCCTTTAATTTTTCTCATTGTTTCTCATCTTGTGCTATATGAATTATGTATAAACGTGAACGTTTTATATATGTTTTATAAGCGTGAATGTTATACATGTGAGATTATGATTAAACTGCATTAAAAGCTAATAGTACTAACTTTTAAATTTCTTAAATTCATAAATATTAATCCAAAAGCACCTCAAATTCAGCTTTTTATTAAATCCGATTGCACGCTTATTTTCAACTTATAGGAATCTCAGGAATTTCAAAAATTGTTGACAATATATTTTTTTAGAAACACTACCGATTCCTTTTTAAATCTAAAATCTGCTTCCATAATTTTTTCGCAAATGCCCACTTAAGTTTTTTTTTTTTTTTTTGCTTTTAATGAGGAAAGAGGGTGCATTGGTCTAGGCCGTGGGATCTTGGGATGGACGGCGCGGAAGCTCGGTCCGCAAATAAGTTAGTTCTCAAATTTTTTTCTCAAGAGATATATATGCGTATAGTTCGTCTTAACGAATAGTCAAAACAAAAAAAGAAAGTGTAGATATACGTGGATATGAAAACAGAAGTGTTCTGTGGAAATCACTTCTTCCTTTTTTCTTTTTTTTTTTACTTTTTACTAGGAAATATATAAAGGAAGTGTCTTGGCTAAACAATTGAGTTGACTTATTATTTTGTCCTTATTCCAAAAAAAAAATCGAAAATGCTAATTTTTCATCAAATTTTTTTTTGTTTGGATTATTGGTTGGTCTCAGGAGTCTTAAAAAGTAAAAAAATTATTATCAAAATTCTAAAGAAACTCACTAAAGAAAAAATAATCTAAAACATACAGTTTCTGAATTATATCTGTCTTTATGCACAAATTTTTTAGTCTGGTAGATAATTTTTATTTTTAAGATTTTTCTTGTCAAGAAGAACTATTGATTCACAAAAAAAAAAACTTCAATGCATAACTAATAAATATAAGAAAATAATTCGACTAAATTATTTAGCGAAAACACGGTAGCATATAAAGGGTTGGTTGATGCTGTAAACCATAATGTTGGTATTTAGAACGTCAAGTGGGCGGGCCAAACTATTATGGGACGGACATCATGCCATCTTGAGCTTGGGCTGTCTTACACGTCTTTGTTGTATACGACCCCAAAAGTAAATTGGGCCCACAGCCTTTCCAATAACAAACCTGCTTTTTGTGAGCTATATAAATTTATTAAGCTGTTATTTGCTCTCTCTTTTTTCATTGATATAAAAAAAAAAACGAAAAAAAGAACCAAGTAGAAGTTTACTTACAAACCTGATATCTTAGATCGATAGTCCTTTAAACGAATGAAAGCATAAATTTTCACCATATCTACACAAACTTGTAGAAAAACAAGGTTTTACATATAACTTTCCATATTTAAATTTTCAGCATATGTACATGAGCGTGTATTCCCAAGTAAATCTGAGCCACTCATTATTGTTTTCTGGGTAAATTCAATGCAACTTTTCTGGATACATAGCATTAATAGCCCCAAAATTTCTAAGTTATATATTAAGTCTACTGCTTTACAGATAATGTTATACATAGTTCAGCGGTAAGGCATCCCTCACTTAACCATTAGGGCCCGTGATCAAGGCTTCCTACGTGCAAGAGCACCGCAGCAGAAGGTGCTTTTAAACTTGCATTGGACAACAATTATATATATACCATTTTAAAAAGATCCCATTGTTAAAACTTGTTTAGGGCTCCGAAAAAACTCAAGGCCGGGCTTGTTTCTAGCATTATTGAAGTTTGTACGATTAAATGATTGAACTTTTGAGTGGAACATATTTCGGAACCATTTATATATATGATGGGATTCGGGTAGCATCACAAGGGATATACTAATCAAAAGGTGGATGGGCTTCACGGAAAACCACGTGGTTATGAGGCATCCTCGCGTGGCCCAACTTCCTTTGATAAAACTCACGTGGCCTAACCTAAAATATAACAGCTACAGACCTGTAGTGAAAGGCTCACAGGGGTATAGTGAGCCTATCAGGCTGTTTATCTCGACAATGAATGCTCGAATTTGAATTTAAATAATGGTCGGCTGAGATCATTTGGAGTTCGGATTAAACCCGAGTCGTTAGTGCTATAAGATAGACGTCCGAATGTGACTCACTACACCCCTATAGTGAATCTCCTCACTACAAGCCTCCGATTAGCGTAAGAACTGATTATCAATTTTGTGTTGGTATTTTTCTGTTATTCATACTATATTAATATATGAATCATTTCTTCATAAACTTTTTAAGGATTATATCACAGAAAGTAATGGAGTACAAATTTTGTAAGCAAAAATTTCTTATTTACGGGCCATCACTTTATATTATTCATTTATTCTAGTCTGAAAAGTGCGTGTAAATTAACCCGGAACACTCTGTATTACTGAAACAAAAATAAAAAGTTCAAATCTAGGGATAAAGAGAACTTGCAAAGCAGGTAGGGCAAGAGCATTAATTTATAAAGCAAATTCATTGCAAATGTTGAACTGAGACATTTTTTGATTTCGCATTTGAAACGGAAATACAAACATGAGGAACTTTTGTTAATTTCTTAATCCTTTTTTCTTTTTCTTTTTTATCAACAAACAAAGAACCACAAAAAAGGAACGAAATCAAAGAAACAATTTCTCTTCGTATGACATTACGCAATAACAAAACACCAATCGTTAAGCTAATAGTAGTATTTATAATTTTCAAAACTGCTGTAAATGCTTATGCAGTTATCGTTCAAGTAAGATAATGACAATAAGGACTCATTGTCTGACTTTTATAACAAAAGCTAACTAATTAATTATGTCTTCCTTCGGAAACGGGGTGGGTGCTGTGCACCGTGCTGTTCACTTCTCGACCGTCCGTTTGTGTTTTGGACGGTCCGGATAGGAATGATCAGGGTAAGGAACCACATTATGGTTGTTTTGTGGCCACCAATAATGAAATTTTGGAATTGGCTTATGAAAGGAGCCTTAGTCCAATCCACTTCTCCAGCCCAAGTTCCATTCCATACACTTGCCTCAACATACATGGGCTTCTTGAAGAAGTCTTTTCTACCATTGTTCAAGAATACTCTGACCCGGCGGCCGTCCACCAAAAACCTATTTAAAAAAAATATGACAGCCAACATTTAACGAAATGGCATGTTTGTACTAATTTCACAAAAATGGAGGGCTGAAAAGTGAAACCATAAAGTAGATTTTGAAATGGCTAAATTAAGATGGTGGGAGATTTTGGAGGCGCAAAATGTTATTCCCTCCGTCCCATTTTGTTTGTCAATTTTTGATAATCGTGTCAGTTTTCGATTACTTATATCTTTTAATATTGATCTCCGTATATATGCAATATGGATCTTGTTTCATAGTTCACGATTAAATCTATTATACAAAGTTTTTGAAACCGTGAAAAATATTATAGATTGAAAGATATAAGCAATTTAAGGCGTAGCAGAAAATGAAATAATTGACAAACAAATTGGGACGAAGAGAGTAACATTGTTAATTTGGACAAATGGAAACTTCAAGGGTTGTGCAGTGCTGAAAACCAACTTTGTGAAAATTCGCCAGGGGCATGACGCCGCTATCCTTCACTCGCCAATCTTAAATGTTCATATTATTAGCAGGGGACGAATTAAAGCCGGGATAAATTTCTATATCAACTGGTCCAACAATAGTACTACATAACAACACTTATGAAATTTTGATCCCGAAATCTAAGAAGAATTTTACCACAGATTAATCCGCTGGAGTTAAGGTTATGGATACTTACTCCACTTTTTGTGAGGTCCAGAGAATATTGTAAGTGTGAAAATCTTTTGATGGATCAAACGGGAGATCAACGATTTCCTCTCTGTGCCCTTTGTCATTGGCAAACACATTTGTCTGCAATCTGCCTCTGGTACCCAAAAACTCAAAGTCAAGCTCATCATGGCCGCCTTCACCATTAATCTGATGCGATATCAACTGCATGCCATTTTTACAACACCACAAATTCGCAAAACCATAAGTTTTAGCATCAGATTTCGTCGCCAAATAATTTTAAAAAATAAAATAAAAGAAAATGATGTATATATATATGTACACAGAATGTTGTGATCACTCCTTTAGATCTGCTATCCGACGTCTTCATCCTGATTCCGAATGATCCATAACAGTATGCCGACTTGGATCGGAATCCAGCACCTATATATGTGTCAAGCAAAATCACTACAAAGAAGATTTCTACAATATTATGTACTCCAGTGAATAAATAAGTTAAATCAACACATTTTTTCCTAATGTTTTAAGGGATAGATAAGTAATTAAAAATGTATTCTTATCAGTCCCTTTGGAAGTAATCTCAGGGCTTAAAGCTTGGAAAATACGGGGTGTATTTGAGGAAAATCATTTTGAAAAAAAAATTACCCTCGTTAAAAAATAAGTCTGTACACAAAAGTATTAAAAAATCGAGGGCTAAGGGATAGGTTAAGTAATACGAGCAGCTCTAGCATTACTATATATGACTCTATGAGAATACTTTATATACTCTTCGAAGCTCTCTCAATGTATTTGTTTTCCATGATGTAATGATTTTATTATTTTATTTTAATGATAATGAGATATCTATATAACAAATTAGTTTTTTGCTGAATGATAATGAGATATCTATTTTAATGATAATGAGATATTTTTTACAACTTTCATGCATATCTATGCACAAGTACGTAGGACTATGTCACTGTAAGCGATATTTACTATTTTTTCTTATAAGATGAATTAATTTTTTCTTTCTAAAATAGTGACTCATTTCCGTAGTTACATAGTTTTTTTTATTTTAGTTTTTTGCTGAATATTCATTATATCCTTTGGCTTTATCTTGATAAGAGAATAAAAAGCATGCAAAAGAAAAAAGAACCAAAATCGAAAATATTTCAGTAAAATGGAGTATATTATAAGTATGACTTAAAAGCGGTCTTTTTCTTTTCTTTTATTCTCCTTTAGTGAATTGTTTTAAAGTTTGATCACAATTGGTACCCGATCAATTTACCCTTATCTAGACGATTTTACAAGGTTTAAAAACTGACATAAAACTAGCAAAAATGAATGTAAGTAAAAAATTAAAATAGTGACAAAATAATTTAGTCCAATTTCGACACACATGTCAGTAGTATACGTATCTTGTGCACATACCGGAGGAACGATCCAATAAAAGTTGCACTTGTTTTCCTTGTTCGAGAACGGTCAGATGATTTAATCCCCACAAAGGAACATACATCAAACAAGTAAAAAAATTCTATCCACACGGATTGGAAAGTCTTTTGGATTTTGTACTTTGTTACCTAAATTCAATTTGACATAAACAAACTGTATTTTAAAAAATTCAAATTTTGTGACTTCAATTAAAAAACGTTAAATGAAAAAATCTGAAATTCGCTTCACTTATATATGGAAAACGAGGGTCCATTCATTATATTTTTTGGGGAATTATTATGTGAAGTCAGGAAAGCAATAGATCAAAAATCTTGTGAACAGAGATTAAAATCTATTTACAGATGTACGAGGGTCCATTCATTATATTTTTTAGGAATTATTATGAGAAGTATAGAAAGCAATAGATCAAAAATCTTGAACAGAAATTAAAATCTATTTACAGCTGTTTGGGTTTTCGACTCGATAATACATGAAGTTTGAATCTAAAAGTTACGCCACGACCTTTCCCGTGCAACACCAACCTAATGTCCATCTTACGTAAATTTGAGATAATCTTTTAAGATACTAATAGTTTTGTATAGGGCTTCACATTTAGTGGCGAAGCTGAAAATTCTATTCCGATGGAGCACCTTTTTCAAAATAAGCTAAAAAGAACAAAAATGTTAGGTACACAACCATTTATCCACAATCTCTCACATGCATGTGGAACTCACACACAATTATTGTGTTAGTGGGTGTGGACTCCACGTGTATGTAATGGGTTGTGGATTATATTGTGGATGGATGGTTTTTTTTGCACGGCAAAAAGGGATTTTATTAATCTTTGAAAACGAATTACAAAAATTGAAGGGATGCGAAGGAAAGACATCACAACAAATACCACCACGGACCCAAAGAGAAATAACAGAAGGTTAACAAGCGGTCAACCAAAACAAAAGAGGGAATGCAAAAAATCAAAACACCCTCCACATCTACGAAGCCCTCCAGATGATGAATCTCATGCTCCAAATTTCATCTCACTGATGAAATAGCTCAATCATGCTCCAAATTTCCTCTCACTGATGTAGCAGCTCAGGCTCCAATTTTCTACTCACCTTACACACACTTATCTCTCTCACCTCTTGCCCACTGATAGCCTCAGACACAAAAAAGCAGAGCTTCAATAGCAGACAGCCGGCAGCGGCAACACATGAAAGCATCTATCACTCTGAATCTTATAGCAACAGCAACAAGTATGTAGTACCAGCAAATACCAGGATCTCATCTTACCAACCAAAGGTGATAAGATAGCGCAATAGCACCAAAATTACAGAAAGAAACCATACACTCACTGCAGCCCCCAAACCCAAAAATTAGACATAGAGCTTCACCCTCGGCAAATGACACCCCAAGAACAATAAACCAGACCAACGTGGTAGACAAACGCAAAACTTAAAATCAAATTCAGCCACTAAGAGCCCCAAAAGCAAATCAAGGTCCAAACTCCCCAACCAAAACATGATTAATATGCATTAGTACCTCAAACCAATTAAGATTAGCATTCCAAGATGTGGATGGATGGTTGTGTATGTATTATTTCTCCATTTTAAAAGATGAGAAAATTTCAAATTAATAAGGTATGCTCACAAGACCCATATTTTTGTAGACCAATATATGACTGGAAGAAATTATAATAAAAAAATTAGATCTTTTAGTTAAGTTTTTTTTTTTTTTAAATCATGAAATTATGATAGCTCTCTTGACTATTTGACTTTTATTATTTGTAACAAACGAATTAAATCAACTGCAATAAGGATCACTTAGAGATTGTTTTCCAAATGTCACATATGCCAAAGGCTAACTCTTTCATCCCAATCAATTGGGTTTAGCTCAGTTGGTCAGAACTCTTGTATCTCACTAGGAGGTCCGAAGTTTTTTTTTTTTGATAGGCAACGAAACTTTTATTAACAACTCGACGAAGGGTACATCGAGAAAACATGGGAAAAGACTACAAACATTATCCAATGAAAAATTGGATAGAGAAATAGCAGGAAAAGAAAAGGAAAAAACGAGCAAAAAGAATAAATCATCCACCCCCAATAACTGAAATAACTGAAAGGTCAAGAGTTTGGCTCTCCCCACCTGCGAGTGGGTGTTCTCTTCTTTCCTTTCTTTGTTTCTATCCTATAAAGGGCATTTTTTCATATTGGTTAAGTTATTGAACTTGGTTATCTTGTAGACTTTCACAATTGATATAGTATCTAATGAAACTCTTCTATCGATTGAACCCAAAAAAAAAACTCTTTCCTCCCATAGTCGAGAATATTATATATTCTAACCAAACTAATATTGAGGACTTGGTAATTTTGGGTGTTAAGTTTATTGTTTACTGCGTTGTGTTGGGTTTCTAACCAAACTAATATTCTAAACTTTTGAACAAGTGCAAAAAAATAAAAATAAAATCAGCGTGTGGTAAAAATCCAATGGGTTCACAAGACCTCCTGGATTGTTATAACTGTTTCTTTTTTTTTTTAATACTTACTCAAAAAATGTTTGAGGAATTGGTATTTATGGATATTAGGTTTATTGTTTACTGTGTTGTATTGGGTTTCTAACCAAATTAGTGGGCCCTTAATTTCAAAAATTAAATGCTCGTTTCAATTAGACAAATAACGAATTGCTATTTTGTGTGGCATATTTGAATTCATCCCACTCATTTTTTTTAGCTCTTTGAAGAAAAAGTTAATTCGCCTTGTCGAGTTTCATTCGAAAGAGCTTTCTTCAGTAGACCTCGTGGTACTCACTTTCAACTCGATACATTTATTTTCAAATGGGACAGGTTGATTGTAAAAAAAAATTAGCAACAAATATTTAGACATTTGTGTTTATGTTTAAAAGCTTTTTGAATAAATTATGATATAAGCTTTTGTGCCTGGACAATGTTTAATTTTTTTGTACTCAGTGTTTCTTTATTATATTTTACTATAATTTTTTTTAGTTTATGGTGATAAGGTGCTCCCTACGAATGAAATTTCTGACAATGGCACTGTTCATAAACTATATGTGGTACCCAATTCTTTTCTTTTCTTTTTTGAGAATTATGTGTGGTTCCCACTTGATTTTTTTTTTTACTTACTCTTTTGGTATAACATTAGTTTTTAGCATCACATTAAGTGAGAAAGGTGTAAATAAATAGTTTAATGCATAGCAAAAAATTAATATGGCATAACAACTTACCATACAAAGAAGGCTAGAAGCTAGGACATCCCCTATATAAAGGGCATATTTTTTTTAACTTACTCTTTTGGTATAACATTAGTTTTTGGCATCACATTAAGTGAGAAAGGTGTAAATAAATAGTTTAATGCATAGCAAAAAATTAATATGGCATAACAACTTACCATATAGAGAAGGCTAAAAGCTAGGACATCCCCTATGTAAAGGGCATATCTTTTTTTAACTTACTCTTTTGGTATAACATTAATTTTTAGCATCACATTAAGTGAGAAAGGTGTAAATAAATAGTTTAATGCATAGCAAAAAATTAATATGGCATAACAAATTACCATATAAAGAAGGCTAAAAGCTAGGACATCCCCTATATAAAGGGCACTTTGGCATGTAATCTAGCGTAAAGCACTCATCAGAATCTTAATCAATACAGTATTACTAAGAATCGACTGCTGAAAACAAAGAAACATGGCTAGCTATTCAAGGCTTCAATTTGTTTTCCTCCTCTTCCTTTTGGCTTCAATGTGTACCATTCAAGTTTCCATGGTAAATATAATTTGTGGTTTCAGCAAGAACATTCTTATCTAAAGGCATTTTGTATTCATTTTTCTAACTTTTTATTTTGTTCTGATTTATTGACAGGCGGGTGGTGAAGGATCTGTAGCCCAAAAAGGTGAATTTCATTTTTATGGATCTTAATCACTTGTATCAAAAACTTGTCTCCTATTCTAACTAACCTAACCAAATCGAGTTTTAAGTCTCAATCAATTGTATAATTTGTGAGTTCAGACGAGGCTAATATTAACTATTAAGTCTCGCGATGCACTCCCAACCATTTATTAAGATGGTTTGGCTTAACTAATGGAAATCTCAGTCATACATGTCAATAGTTACCTGTTTAGGCATATAAGCGGGCTATCAATGTTTGATCAATCTAATTAAATCGACTAGCCCAACAAAAGGTATGATTAGGATCTAAACTCATCCTTGTCTATATATTTTTACTAATTAGTAGTTTATTAATGTGATGTTTTTTCATGACAGATTGCCCTGCGGCATGTAATTATCGGTGTTCCAAGGCCGACCACCACAGGGAATCATGTTTGGAGTTTTGCAACCTCTGTTGTGATAAATGTTTGTGTGTTCCATCAGGCACCGCTGGTAACAAGGAGGAATGTCCTTGCTACAATAACTGGAAGACACAGGAGGGTAAACCCAAATGCCCTTGAAAAAAAAAAACACTAGGGGATTAATAAGGTTTTGGATATGATTTTCCTAGTTAGATGATTTCTGCCGCAATGTAATATTAAATCGAAAAAGTTTGATACAGTTTGTTGAATAAAATTTATGGCTTTTGGTCACAATTTGATTGGCATTTCATTGTATGTGTTGAGACTTTTTGTGTCGTGTGTGTGTGCGTATAGGAATTTGTTGCTCAGTGTGCGTGAATTTGATTATTCATAAACTCACAATCCACTGGTTACAATCAGTGTGCGTGAATTCGGGTCTTTCGGCAAAAATAATTCAAAATGGGCTTTTATAATTTGTATTGTTAGTTTTACGTCGATTTTTCGTGGATTATTGGTTCGTCTTAATGACAAGAATCTAAATAGTACAAAATTAATAACCAAACTAAAATTTTGTGAATAAAGACAAAAATAATCCACAAATATTTGGTGAACTTTTTTGAATGAACGCAAAAAAAATACTGTAATCCATTTTGCCAAAGGACCAAAAGCATATACGAGGAAGCCACAAATACGATCTGGAAGTAATATTAGGTGCCACTGTCACATGGTGCACCTTTCTTATGAAAAAACTTATAATAAATAAAAAGTAATAAAAAATTGATAAAAAAAATCAATAAAATTTGATAGACCTCGTGGTCCACACTAATCGACTTGATACATTTATTTTTGAAGATCTACTGATTACTTTTCAAGATTGAAAACTTGTCGGGGTGAATTGCAAAAAAATATTAGCAACAAATATTTTGACTATTATGCTTATGTTTAAAAGCTTTTTGAATATAAGCTTTTGTGCAAAATGGAAAATGTTTGAATTTTTGTTCTCAATATTTTTTTAATATATTTTACTATTTTTTTAGTTTATTGTTGTAAGGTGCTCCCTCTGAATGAAATTCTTGACTCCGTCACTGTTCATAACTATAGGTGGTACTCTTTTCTCTTTTTTTTTTAGAATTATGTGTGGTACCCACTTTTTTTTTCCTTACTCTTTTGGGTCACATTAGTTTTTAGCATCACATTAAGTGAGAAAGGTATAAATAAAAAGTTTAATGCACAGCACAAAATTATTGTGGCATAACAACTTCCCATATAAAGAAGGATATAAGCTAGGACATCACCTTACAAAGGGTACCTTGGCATGTAATCTAGCGTAAAACACTCACCAGAATCTTAATCAATATTACTAAGAATCCAGAAAACAGAGACATGGGCTGGCTATTCAACGCTTCAATTTGTTTTTCTCCTCTTTCATTTGGCTTCAATGTAGACCATTGAAGTTTCCATGGTAAATATAATTTGTGGTTTCAATAACAACATTCTTATCTAAAGACATTCTATACTCATTTTTCTAACTTTTTTTTTATTTTGTCCGAAATTATTGACATGCTGGTGGCGAGGATCTGTAGCCCAAAAGGGTGAATTTCAGTTATATGGATTTTAATGATCATTAGTATTTAAAACTTGTCTCTTATTCTAACCAACCTAACCAAATTGAGTCTTTAAGTCCTGCAATCAATTGGATTTGACCAAAATGATACGTTGTCTCATATTCTTAGCGAAGACGAAAAAAATAAATCAAAAAATCAGCATGACAGTGATATTATGTTATTATCAACACGTGATAGTATATAGGCCTATTTTGGCATAACTAGTAAAGCCATCTTTTTGCTTTTTGTTTTTTCTAAGTAAAAAGCCAAAAGCAAAAAGCCCAATGTTTAGGCTACTTTTTTGCTTATTGTAAAATTTTAAAATTTTAAAATTTATTATAATGTGAGATGTGAACTTCCCATAATGCCCTTCCCCATATCAATTGAAGTGAATTTTTATCTGAGCCTCCAAATTCAATTGGTTTATTCCTTTCCGCATCATTCAAGTTCAATTCCATCATTTTCTTCTCCAACAATCTCGTTGATCTCTATGACTACTTTTTCTGACCCGAAATCTCCTCTTTCCGGTTTGGCTAGGAGGAAAATTTTTTGCTGAAACGTTAAAAATGTGGAATTGGACTCATCCGGGTACGGAAAAAACATCATCATCTTCCATAACAAAAACACGAATACCATATAAATCCCATCTGGAAGCATAGCAATTGAAAAAAAATTCAGGATATGGTCTTTGTAACGAGCATGTATAATAGTAGAACCGTAAATTATCGAATGAATAACATAATCCATTCGGATGCCCGATACATTTACACGAACGACAACTACATGTTCTCGACTCGGAATACATTATTACACAAGACACTTAGGCAAAGTCTGACCACCATACAGGAAATACATATTAGTCCAACTTTATTGCAACAAAATACACTGATATAAGGTAGGGGCAGATTGGTAAATGCAGTATGGCAGCAAGTACACCCAAAATAAGATGAATAAGCTGCTTTTTAGGCCAAAACACTTCACTTTTTGAAGCCCAAAAAAGCAAAAAGTTTGCTTTACTTGTTATGCCAAAATAGGCCATAATATTGAATTCTCCATTAAAAAGAATGATCCCACTACGTACATATAGATACTCGTCAAACCTGGTTTTTTTTTAACCGAACTCATCAAACCCGGTTAGACATGACATTCATGCAAAAAGGTTCATAATCTCGAGTTATGCCGTTTGTGACTCAGTTTTTTCATGAATATAGGTTTTGTTTGTGAGTTCAAACGAGGGGCCTTCAAGTCCCCTCTTATCCCTGGCCCTTCAGAACATAGACTAACACCATGGAAACCACTAATTGCAGGTGGCATCAAGCTCAATACTGATGGCAGCTGGTATGATAGGAACCAGAATGCAGGTTTTAGTGGCCTATTCTGAAACGACCAAGGAGAATGGGTACTCGGTTACTATGGGGAAATGGTGGCAGCTTCAAGCTTAGAGACGGAGATATGGAGCATTTATAGAGGCCTTACAATCATTCTGGAGAAAGGATTGTCAAATGTCCAAATTGAAACCGATTCCCAAACTGCCGTGATCTTATTCAACGAAGGAACAAGTGCAAACCATCCCCAAAGTAACATCCTTAACGATGGGAAGTACCTCCTCAACCGAACTAGGAGCAGCCTCAATCATATCTACCGTGGAGCCAATGACTGTGCAGATTGCTTATCGAACTTTGGAGCGAGCCATGAAGAAGACCTCGTGGTGTCTGAGAGACCTCCTATAGCAGTTAGGGAGTACATGCTAAGGGACTCCCTAAACATTCACCAAATTCTCGATTAGCTTTATGTTTATTGTTCTATCCTTTGCTTATCTGTTTAAGTTAGCTACTATGGACATTCCGGCTTGTAACAAACTCACTGCTCTGATGAAGCGGTCCTATTCGTGCTTTTAGTTCTAATATATTCCGACATACCAAAAAAAAAAAAAGAATTATAATTAAGTCTCGCGATGTACTCCAAACCATTTATTAAGTTGGTTTGTCGAGTGGTTAACTAACTGAATTCTCAATCATACGCCAATAGTTACTTGTTTAGGCATATTGCGGGCTATCAATTTTTTATAAATATAATTAAATTGAGTAACCCGACAAAAGGAATGGTTAGGATCAAACTCATTGTTCTATTCACCACATTTTAGGTGAGCAAATTTCACACTCGGGGTGCTTTGGCAAAAAAATGTAAACCAGTTTTTTGGTTTATTCATTTTGTCTTTATTCAAAAAAAAATTGCAAATGTTAGTTTTGCATCAAATTTTTGTGGTTTATTGGTTCCTCCCAACGAGACGAATCTAAAAAGTATAAAATTATGGTCAAAACTAAAAAAAAATTTAATAAAGCCAAAAAATACGTGGTTTATTAGATTAATTTTGGCTTTATTCAAAAAAAAATTAAATTTCACTATAATTTCATACTTTTTACATTCCTCTCATCGAGACGAACCGATAAATCACAAAAAATCGACGCAAAACTAACAAATGCAAAAAAAAAAAATTGAATTAAGACAACGAATAAACCAAAAAACCAATTTTTGATTTTTTTGCCAAACGAGTGTGGAGCTCTATTGTTGTAATTCAAGTGGATAAACAAAGTCAGACTCAAATCACTCAATTGTAATATGGTGTCCATAGATGCATGACACATGCACGACTTTGGAAGCTCAGAAATTAGGTAATTAGGGATAAAAGTTTGGTGAGTTTGAATCCGTGAAGAACCATGGGGCCTAAAGCTTGTGTTTCAAAACAGTGGGAAGTGGGAAACATGAACAGAGATGATGGAGACCGACCATGGAGAGACTGATTGGAACATGACAGCACAAGTTTCCAAAAGCCAAAACAAAGAGACAGCAAAATTAAGCTGAAAAGAGACTTCCGAATCCCAACCAACAAATTTTGTGATATTCTGGATGCATGCTATATATGGCCAATCTGTCCTAAAAATTTGGACCACCACCAAAACTCAAGATCAGGTTACATATATGCATGTGATCAGGTGTTTGAAAGTGGGATCATGGACCTTTCTTTCCCTTTGATTTTGAATTTATCCATTTCTAAGAATTTTTATATTTCAGTGAATTCGGAGAGCTACTGTAAATGTCCAAATTAATAAGTTGATCAAGTAGTAAAGAAAAATGATCGAATTTATTCGTCCGCAAAAATGATGGCTAAAGGCCAGAAGAGGACTGTGGTGAACGAGATACGAATGTGTTAAATGTAATTGAAACGTGAAAAAAAAAAAAAAAAAAAAAAACGAATTAGGCAACCGAACGTAATTTGTTAGGACAAAAATTCAATTTGTTTTTGTTTGGTTTATAAGCTTCCTATGTCTTACATTTTCTACCTAACAACACTCTAACACATAATTTTTACCTTTTCTACCTAACAACACTTTGCGTTATATAACAAATATTTTTAGAAAACTTAACTACGGATGCTCTAATACGTAGGAATTCAAGCAACAAAGGTCCATAAGCTCTACATTACGTCAGTTTATAACTTCATAATATAATAAGTACTTCCTTTCTTGTTCTTTTTTCATCACCGCTCTTCACAAAAAGACTTTCATGGTACTTTCTGTCACGATCCAATTTTTAGAATTGATCGAGTCATCGTGACCGGCGGATGAGTACGTAATTGAGTACTACCACTCATCCAAGCCTCTTTCAGAAAAATAAATTTGAAGATCTGTAACACCTTGATAAAAACAAACATAACTTAACCACCTCAGAACTTTATATTACAGTACAAAACTGAAGTATTTTTACAAAACTTTGTTACAATTTTTACACGAAAAACACCATATACGTCCCAGGCTTGGATGAGCCACTATACAGTACTAGTGGCACTGCAACGGACAATGTCGGAGAAACCAGTCCGATTTGGAATCCTAAGCTGCGTAATATAGCACGCAAGGTCTCTCGGGCCATCTATCTCGCCCCTAACGCCTCCCTTTATGCCACCCGCAGCCGTTCCATCGACAAGGCCTCAAAATTTGCTTCGGAGAATGGCTTTTTCCTCAGAAATTCTCTTCCGTCTCTTCGGAGAAGGGGCGACCAGTGTAGCAACTCCCCATGGGCGTGACCATTGGGGTTCCCAACCTGCTGTGAAATGTCCGGTTGAGCCATAGCTCCGAATAGGACATGCCGTCACCACAGCACCACCTAGGCGACTAGTTGGCCAAAAACCCTCCATGCAAATCCACACAAGTCTCAGCAATGGCATGTGAGGGATTCGAACCTGAGAGGTCTATCCACAAGGAGGGAGAGGAATTTTATCTCACTCACTTTGGCCAACTAGGCTACCACCTCAATGGTGACATAATTTTATGTTCGTCTACAGTAGTATTTTCAACATCAACCAATTTTCAACCTCAATCAACGCATTTTCAACATCATGCAACCAACTTTCAACATCAACCAACGCAGTATTTCCAACACCAATGACCAAACTGTCTTCCATTGAACTGAAAATATTTTCCAGTTCTTAGATTTTCCATTTCAAATATCCAGCTTTTCACGAAATTGTGCACGTCTTCATGCTATGGCGATGGCATCCTGAGTATATATGTGTGGCAGCAGCAGGAGGTCAATCCAGAAGGAGTGAAGGTCCAGAACTTGTCCATTTTCATTTACTAAAGCATCCATCATGCACCGACAGTTATACTTCATTTAGCATTCTTGATACATCTGCCCAAGCCATGCACCTCCTAATCTGAGGACGTTGGACTGTTGGATCGTTACTAGATTTTGCCGGCCCTAGGTAAAGTTATACGAATTGGACATGTTTGTCCTTGATCATATCAGAACCCATCCAGGGTACCTCCAAACATCTTGTATAAATTTCGTATGACGTTTTTGAGTCACACATCAAATTTCGTGTGAAACAGAACTCGTTCCTATTTTATAGGACACAAAATTGCTCAGAATGTGTTGTGGTTAGATCACGGATATCAAGATTGAATCTCTTTGATCAGACCATTGATATTTCTCTCACCATAACAACAAAACTCTCGGCAAAATATTTAGACCACGGACATCGAGATTGAATCTCTTCGATGACCGTTGATATTTTTATCATTATAACTATGAATCTCTCAGTAAAAATTTCAGATCAATCATATATCGGAGATCATTCACACGTATCAACCGACAACCGCACCCGTCACTTGTGGCAACCCCTTTTATGTCTCAAGTCTTTTTCCTCGTGTATTATTTGGGAAGGAAATTCCAGCCTAAAAACAAAGGGAATACTTTTCTACACGGTCAAGACAACTCCAGATGCTTTTCTTGCCTCGCTCCTGACCCTTGCAGGGCCGGTCTAGGCCCACAAGGCCTGGGCCTAGGCACTCCAAAAAGGGCCAATTTTGGGGGCACTCCGACATTTTTTAAAAATGAACTATACTAAGACTCTTTTTTACCCAAATAAAAAAAAGACCCAATATTAGTTACAAAAGGGCCTAAACTATTGTGGCCCAATCTAAAAAAAAGACTCAATATTACTTACAAAATGGCCTAAACTATTGTGGCTCAATCTAAAAAAAAGGATCAATATTATATTAGTTAAAGGGCCTAAACTTGATAAATATATACATTTTTTGAAATCTAGATATTTATGACTTTATTCGTAACAAGTTACAAATTGGAACGATACAGTCAAAAGCACTCAAAGGGCTTTCTTGTATTGTGATTGTTGCTGGAAAAAAATTTAGGGCACATTTTTTCGATTAGGCCTAGGGCACTCAAAATGCTTGGGCCGGCCCTGGACCCTTGTCCCTCTAGCTAGAAACCACGAGCAGGAGGGACATGAGCTTTGAATGAAAAAGCCCCTCCTTGCCTCATCCCCTGCCTACATATATACCCCTCCAACCCACACTATTCACTCCATTCCTACTACTAGTACTAGCAAAATAAGAAGCAAAACATGGTGGTAGAATCCATATTTTTTTAGAATCCAAAAATATGGATTCTACCACCATGTTTTGCTTCTTATTTTGCTCATTTCTCTTCCTCTCCCTCCTGAAATCCCTCCCCTCCGGCAGCTGGAAACCGCCTTGATCACCCACCAAGCTCGTTGGAGGGGCCCTACATCGGTGAAACGTTGCAACTCTACTCCCAAAACCCAAATGTCTTCTTCGCCTCCAAAGCTAGATTGCCCCGGCCCCCGGTCTCTGAAGAATCTCGAGCTCAACTAAACCAAGAGAAATCAGCCCCAAAGTGAGACCCGACATTATTCCAGCGAAAAGACCGAGAATACACGACACCCCTGCATACGCGAACCACATCGAGTACATAGGGGTGTCGTGTATTCTAGTGCTTTTCGCTGGAGTAATGTCCAGTCTCAGGGCTGATTTCTCTTGGTTTAGTTGAGCTTGAGATTCTTCAGAGAAGCCGCACCTCTACGGAGCAGCAGCAGCAGGTTCGAACTTTCGTAGTTGAAGTTTCTAAAAAAGAAAAATTCTCAGGTCCATCTCAAACATGATTTCTAATTAGCCAATTACTAAAACCAAGCAAAAGCAACTAACCAATCAAAACCAAAAGCGGTTCCAAGGAAAAGCAAGAATACAGAAACAAAATAAGATGCGATATTGAAGAGAATGACTGTTATCTAACATAATTTCCCCAAAATTAAACAGAAACCAGTCACTCTTCCATAAGGCATCAAAACATTTAACTGAGAAAAGTAGAAAAATGTAGAAACAGTGAGCGAGTTAGAGTGAAGGGTAACACCTCAATACAGTTCCATAAGGCTCTAATAGTATGAAGAAATTAAAATACACTAATCAAAACATCGTTCAAAAAAGTTAATGGGACAACAAAGAAAATAAGACCGTACCACCACCGATTTTGATTTCTTATCAAAACTCGCACAATCTCCAAAATCAACCGGAAAAGAGAGAAATTTCTGAAATTAGTTTACAATTGTGTTCGTCATCCAAAAGCATTTTAATGTTTGAAAGAGTTGCTTATCAGCGATGGTCGGGTGATGTCAACGGATGAGAGACAGAGAGAGAACAGAGGAATTATTAGGGTTTTGAATTGCATATCTAAGCAGTGAGTGATACTCCTTTAAACAAATCAAGGCATAAATTTTCATCATATCTACACAAACGTGTTGAAAAATAAGGTTTTACACATAATTTGTCATATTGTTTCTCTATATTCAACAATCCAAAAAAATTCAGCAGACCTACACGCGCATGTAGTACAAAAAAGAGGTTTTACATAATTTCCTTACAAAATAAGTAACGGTTAAATTGCATTATACAAAAATTGAAATATTTTTTGGGCAATTTTGTGTTGGTATTTTTCTGTTATTCATCACTGTATTGATATGAATCATTTTTCTTCAGAAACTTTTTACGGATTATATTATAGAAAGTAAAACAAATTTTGCAAGCGTTTCTCACATCATATTATTCTCGTCTGGAGTGCGTGTAAGCTGAGCCGAAATACTCTGTATTACCAAACAAAGTTCTCGTCCAAGGGTGGAAGACAAATGTATATTTATCGCATTGAAACACATTCTCTTAGGATTCCGACAGATCATTTTTTGGAAGACAAATGTATGTGCTGCAAAGAGATCGATCTTTTAAGGTTATCAATCAAAGGAATTTTTTCCTTTCCTTTTATTATGACAGGTAAGGATTTGATGATTTACTGCTTCATATTGAAGTAGGAATGATCAGGTAAGGAAGGGATCTCAGTGAAGAGTGTTGTTTGTTTTGTGGCCATCAATAGTAGTAAAATTTTGGTATTGGCCAATGAAAGGAGCTTTAGTCCAATCCACTTCTCCAGCCCAAGTTCCATTCCATATGCTTGCCTCAACATACATGGGCTTCTTGAAGAAGTCCTTTCTTCCATCGCTCAAGAATACTCTGATCGGGCGGCCGTCCACAAAAAACCTACCAAAAAATATACTCCATATATATATATGACAACCTACATTTAAGGAAATGGTATGTATGAATTTCACAAAAAGGGGGGAAACGTAAACATTAATGTTACATACACACCCTCTCATACATACCCTCGCTCACATCCACTTTGAATTGCTGACACGTGTCCTCTCTTTCTCGACTTACAAAGTGGAAGGACACTTGTCAACAATCCAAAATGTGTGTGAGTGGGAATGTAAATGGGAGGATTTGTATGTAGCATTACACGTAAATGCACATCGGCAGGGGGACAAATTAAAGCCCGGATAAATTATTATACGAACTGGTCCAACAATAGTACACCTATAAAACTTTGCTCCCGAAATCTTTGAGGAAATTTGATCACTAGGTTAATCAGTTCAACAGGGCTGGCCCTAATGTTTGGTTACCCAAGCCCGACCCCGAGAGTTTGGTTTTTTTTTTTTTTGATCAGACCCCGAGAGCTTGGTTGCCACCTATTTTTAAGTCATAAAAAAATAAAAAATCATAAGAGTACTAAAAAAAATCAACGTTACACAGAAACCTCACTCTATTCTAATATGAGCATATCAACTGCTCTTGGACTTATTGCATCCTTTTGTTGCTAGACTTTTCTGTTATGAAATCCGAAAGTTTGTTATCGAAAACTTCAATTTGTCCTTTTATTTTTTTGGAGGATCTACTACCACCACCATCACCGCTACTATTGCTATACCAGTAAGAGAGTCATTACTGGTTATAGTATATTAAAAATATAAACCATTAATAACACTTTTGGATTGCTGTGATAGGGTACCCGTTCTGTGATAGGACATCCGTTCGGCACTAAAAAACATTTCTCGTCTAGAGACCCAGATTTTTGCTAAATCCATTTTCTAAATTCTAACTAAAATGCCAAATCTAAAGCAACTTATAATATTTTTTTTTTGGTTTGGGCCATTACTATATTTTCTAGTGGGGCAGGAGCAAAAAAAATTATTTAACGTCAAGTCATGGAATGCCCATGAATTGTACCTGCATCCACAGGGTGATTAACCTTGCCTTACCACTGAACCAAATCTTATCTCTCTTTGTGCGAAATATTACCTACTTGATAAAAAAAATAAAAAAAAATTTGTTGCCCCGTAGTGGGGGTTGCCCGAGCCCGGGGTCTTGTTGGGCTGGCCCTGCAGTGTTAGAGTTTTTTTTTTTTTTTGTCATTCGTCATTCCTAATCTATTACATTGGGGGAGAGGGGAATGTGACTCAATCCCGAAATGCAGTGAGGGCATCCAAAAACTCTACCACATGAGCTAGCCAACACTTGCGCGGCGTTAGAGTTAAGGTTATAGAAACTTACTCCACTTTTTGTGAGGTCCAAAGAATATTGTAAATGTGAAAATCTTTTGATGGATCAAATGGGAGATCAACGATTTCCTCTCTGTGCCCCTTGTCATTGGCAAACACATTTGTCTGCAATCTGCCACTGGTACCCAAAAACTCAAAGTCAAGCTCATCATGGCCGCCTTCACCATTAATCTGATGCGATATCAACTGCATGCCATTTTTACAACACCACAAATTCGCAAAACCATAAGTTTTAGCATCAGATTTCGTCGCCAAATAATTTTAAAAAAGAAAAGAAAAGAAAAGGATGTATATATATATGTACATAGAATGTTGTGATCACTCCTTTAGATCTGTTATCCGACGTCTTCATCCTGATTCCGAATGATCCATAACAGTATGCCGACTTGGATCGGAATCCAGCACCTATATATGTGTCAAGCAAAATCACTACAAAGAAGATTTCTACAATATTAAGTAACCCAATGAATAAATAAATTAAATCAACACAATTTTTCCTAATGTTTTAAGGGATAGATAAGTAATTAAAAATTTATTCTTATCAGTCCCTTTGGAAGTAATCTCAGGGCTTAAAGCTAGGAAAATACGGGGTGTATTTGAGGAAAATCATTTTGAAAAAAAAAAAAAAAGTCTCAGATGTCCTTGTTAAAAGAATAAGTTTTTACACAAAAGTATAAAAAAATCGAGGGATGAGGAATAGGTTAAGTGATATGAGTAGCATTACTATGAGAGTATAATCTTCGAATCTCTCTCAATGTATTTGCTTTCTCTGCTGGAATGATTTCATTGTTTAATTTTTATCATGATAATGAGATTTTCTTTGCCGTTCAAAAAAAAAAATCTGTACACAAAAGTGGTTAAATTTTTTTGGTGCAATCAAAAGGGGTTAAAGTGTGAATGAAATTTACTCTGATAACGATGGAGATATATATATATATATATATATATAGGGAAGCTATATAGGGGAAGCTTCTAGTCTGGACTCCGGACCTCCACGTTCCCGATATTTTTTTTATGATCTGAACCGTCCAATGTTTTTAAAACGTGTTTTTAAGGGCCCGGCGAGAAATCATAAAAAAAAAGTATTTGATTTTCGATGTACTATTTCTTGTAATAAAATGTAAACACATTATGAGCAAGTTTGGACTAAATTAATTTGTACTTTCTAAAATAGTGACTTATATCCGTAGGTACATATTTTTATTTTAGTTTTTCGACTGAATATTCATTATGTCCTTTGGCTTTATCTTGATAAGAGAATAAAAAGGATGCAAAAAAAAAGGAACCAAAATTGGAGCGGTTTTTTTATTTAATTCTTCTTTAGTGAATTGTTTTAAAATTCGATCACAACTGGTACCCGATCAATTTACTCTTCTCTAGAAGATTTAAAAAGGTTTAAAAATTGACGTAAAACTAGCAAAAAAATGAAAGTAAGTAAAAATTAAAATAGTGACAATATATTAGTCCAATTTATACGTATCTTGCACACATACCGGAGGAAGGGTCCAATAAAAGTCGCACTTCTTTTCCTTGTTCAAGAACGGTCAGATGATTAAATCCCCACAAAGGTTCGTAGGTTTGATTAAATGGAAAGTCCAGTACTTGAGCACATGCCACCATAACACTAAGTACAACGACAAAGAGGATGAGTATAAACAAGGTCATGTTGTGTTCACGGGAGCCACACATGCACACGATTAGATCGAAGAGGAAAACTCCGAATTGTATATATTAATGAACGAAATAATGTGTGTGTGAGGGTGTGAGAGAGCAATTCTGATGGAGCGGGTGATGAAGTAAAGTCAATATTTAAACTCTTAAAGTAAGGTCATGTTTGGTAATGAGTCCAATGACACGTTACAGAGAAAAAAAATATTAAAAATTAAAAATTGCACCTAGTTAGTATGTTGTCAGATAAGTAGATTATAGTAATCTCTCTTATAAACTCTAATTTGGTAATTAAATTTAATTGGATTTAATTCCTAAGAGCTTTTACATGAACAATCTCTTACAGTTGAGGTTTATCTTTTTTGGGGGGGTAAATAATTGAGGTTTATCTTCTCCTCTAAAGGAAAGTCTTTTAATAATGCTCTAATGAAATGGACTTGAAATTGACCTAAATGATCTGTCAGAGTTTGAATTTTGTACTTTGTTACCTAAATTCAGTTTGACATGAACAAACTGTATTTTAAAAATTCAAAATTTTGTGACTTCAATAAAAAACGTTAAATGAAAAAGTCTAAAATTCGCTTCACTTTTTTTTTTTTTTTGTCAATCGGTAGAAAAGAGATCAATTACATTACATATAAAGTACAAAGTACCAACTCGGGACACTACATGTGAGAGTCCACGGGACAACTAAGCCCAACAACTTAACCAATACGAGAAATAAGCCCGTTACATGGTAGAAACAAAGAAAGAAAAAGTCCATGCTCGCAAGCGGGGAGATTTGAACTCCTGACCTCCTAGTGAGATGCAAGAGTGCTGTCCAACTGAGCTAGCCCCAGTTGGTTGTTATGTGAAATAAGGAAAGAAATAGATCAAAATTCTTAAACAGAGATTAAAATCTATTTACAGCTATTTGGGTTTTTGACTTGATTATATGAAGTTTGAAAGTTACGCAACCAAGGGCAAGGGTTTGTAGCCTTGTAGCCTAGTGGTTATCTCCTTATTTTCTCACAAGTGAGGTCAAGGATTCAAGTCCCGGTAAAGGCATTTGAGGTTTAGGGTTATGGATAGCTTCTAGACCTCCTTTCATGAATTAACTCCCTAACGTCCCCGCTAACCCCCATTTTGAGGTTTAGGGTTATGGATAGCTTCTAGACCTCCTCTGAATTAACTCCCTAATTCCCCGCTAACCCCCCACTGATGTATATCGAATGACCAAAAAAAAATCTAAAAGTTACGCCACGACCTTTCCGGTGCAACACCAACCTAATCTCCATCTTACGTAAATTTGGAGTCGCAATTGTTTTTGTTGGTTGGTAATTTTGAGATAAATTTTTAAGATAATAGTTTTGTACAAAGTTGCGTAATTTTCGTCTTTAGTTAATTTTTTTTAACATTTTTAACAAATTAATATACTTTTTGAATAGAGGTACGCAACATACATCAAACAAGTAAAAATATATATAAATACGTACTTTGATAAAAATTACGAATGACAAAACAGTAAAAAAATTTAGAGATAAATTTCCAAAATGAAAAGTACGTCGTTCTTTCATTATCTCAACCATGATTATGAATATATGTATAACATAACAAAACAGAGAAAACTATTTTTTCACATCCTCGTACACACTTATCATTCGGTTGGGGGCTATGTTCATAACCAGGGGTGGAGCCAATTAAGGCACATGGGTCACATGGAGCACCTTTTTCAAAATAAGCTAAAAATAAATAAAAAATCTGCAGTATATTTTCAAACTTGGGGCTCTCATTATATTTTGAACAACAATTATAAGAAGATCAAATTTATTTGAAAAGATGAGAAAATTTCAAACTAATAAGGTATGCTCACAAGACCCCTATTTTTGTAGACCAACAAAAACTATAACCGGAAGAAATTATAAAAAAAATAAAAAAATTAAATCCTTCAGTTAAGTTCATTTTATTATTTTTTTTAAAAACCTTGAAATGATGATAGCTCTCTTGACTATTTGATTTTTAATGTTTTTAACAAGCGAATTGAATCAACTGGAATAAGGATCACTTAGAGATTATTTTTCAATTAATATTCATTTCAAGATTAGGGAAACCGCGATCAATGTATACCCTTTTTCTTGTCTCATGTGGAGAAAGGGAAAAAGAAAAAGAGAAATCCATCGACAAAAGCCAATTGGAGGGCTCAAACAGTAACACTGTACCCTGTAGAAGTGAGGGCATCTCTTGTGCCACAAATGCCAAACGCTGGCATTCATCCCATTGTCGATTATATTATATATTCTAAATTTTTGAAGACGTAAAAAAAAACAGTAGCGAGGAAACAATCCAAGGGGTAACGCGAACCCTCTGGATTTTTTTATTTTTTTTACAATTACTCAAAAAATGTTTGAGGAATTGGAAATTTTGGGTATTAGGTTTAATGTTTTTGTGTTGTCTTGGGTTTCAAACCAAATCAACGGGCCCTTTCAAGAATTAAATGCTCGTTCACCGAGTCAAATACTGTTCATAACTATATGTGGTACCCAATTTTTTTTTTTTTTTTTTTTTGAGAATTATGTGTGGTACACACTTTAACTTACTCTTGTGGGATCACATTAGTTTTTAGCATCACATTAACTGAGAAAGGAGTAAATAAATAGTTTTTTTTTTCATTCATCATTCCTAATCTATTATATGGGAGGCGGAATGTGACTCGATCCCAGAATGCAGTATGAGACATCTAAGAGCTCTGCCGCATGAGCTTGCCACCACTTACACAGCAAAAAAAAAAAAAGAAGGCTAAAAGCTATTAATATGACATAACAACTTCCCATATAAAGAAAAAAATTAATATGACATAACAAACTTCCCATATAAAGAAGGCTAGCTAGGACATCACCTATATAAAGGGCACATTGACATGTAATCTAAGCGTAAAGCACTCATCAAAATCTTAATCGATATTACTAAGAATCGACTGCAGAAAACAGAGAGACATGGCAGGCTATTCAAGGCTTCAATTTGTTTTCCTCCTCTTCCTCTTGGCTTCAATGTGTACAATTCAAGTTTCCATGGTAAACATAATTTGTGGTTTCAATAAGACCATTCTTACCTAATGACATTTTGTAATCATTTGTCTAACTTTTTATTTTGTTCTGAATTATTGACGACAGGCTGGTGGCGAAGGATCTGTAGCCCAAAAAGGTGAATTTCAGTTATATCGATCTTAATCACTTGTATCTAAAACTTGTCTCGTATTCTAACTAACCTAACCAAATCGAGTCTTTAAGTCCCAATCAATTGGATTTGGCCAAACTGATCCATTGTCTCATATTCTAAGCGAAGACTTAAAAAATAAAAAATCAACATGACAGTGATATTAAAAAGAATGATCCCACCATGTACATATAGATACTCGTCAAACCCGTTTAGACATGACATTTATACAAAAGGGTTTATAATCTCGAGTTATGCTTTTTCTAACTGAGTTTTCTTGAATATGGGTTTTGATTGTGAGTTCAAACGAGGCTAATTTTAAGTCTCGCGATGTACCCCAAACCATTTATTAGGTTGGCTTGTCAAGTGGTTAACTAATGGAAATCTCAATCATACGTCAATAGTTACCTGATTGGGCAAATATGCAAACGTTCAATCTACTCCCTCCGTCCCAATTTTATAGTCCCTTTTGGGAGTTCGTGCCACTTTTCAATGTGTTATATCCTGTAGTCTATAATGTTTTAAGTGATTTTAAAAACTTTGTTTAATAGTTTTCATCGAGATCTATCAAACAATATCCATATTGGATATAAAAATTATTATCGATTGAAAGATATAATCGATTTTCTATCCGGTTAGGATTGGACGAGGGACTATAAAATTGGGACGGAGGGAGTAATTAAGGGTGAGTTTCCCACTTGATAAAATCAGATTTTATCAAGTTTTGATAAAATTACTAAAAATCTGAGATTTTATCAGATTTTTTTCCCCACTTGATAAAATCAAGTTAGAGTCTTTTCATTGGAGAGAGTACAAACAAAAATTTGGTTCGCCTACCGAACAGATTGGAGTGCTACATTCGTTCGGTGAAGATCAAGCAGTGCTAGGAGATAAACGTTCATACAAACTGTAAGCACCGTAGCGGGGACGAATCTGTTTTAAGTACAGAGTGTTAAACACTCGCCTTGATCATCATTTCATTTTATCGATTTTCAGATTTTGCGTTCTGATTTTATGTATTAATATTTTTAGTTTT
>JAXBDA010003212.1:0-36228 GCA_036023075.1 Gaultheria prostrata | reverse complement strand
AGAAATCGCAAAGACAAGCAAATAAGTGCGTAATGAAAAACGGAAAGAAAGTGCGAGACACAAGATATACGTGGAAAACCTCAACGCGAGGAAAAACCACGGGAGCCACACCAGTCCACTATGAAATTGAATCAATGAGTACAAGTCTTCTCACAATCTCTCTGAGATTGGTTTTCTCTTGCCTTTCACACACTTTTTCGCTCTGGAAAAACTGATCTACAATCTAACACACACGCAGTCGGCCAAAACCCTAAAAGGGGCATCTAAGGCTATCGGTAGCGCTACAGGGAAACACCTGTAGCGCTCCCAAACTTTCTGTTCAGAAGATAGACCAACAGGTAGCGCTACACCAAAACCTGTGTAGCACTACAAACCCCCTTAGCCGCGGTCCTGGCTGCTGCTGAAGGTTGTCTGCACCCCAACACGTCGTGCCTCCAATGGAACCTCAGTAGTACTCACTGTTGTACCATTTTGACTATGTTCTAGGATAAAAAATTCTTCAGTGACGATGACAGTGAAGCAGGTTTCGTCTTTTGCACGGGAAGTGAACTTCAAACTTCAAAGGCAATGAATGCATATTTCCGGCATGTATATGATCACTTTTTCCACATTTTTCTGTAGAAGTCAAGGTGATTAGATTAAAAGCAGTGTACACTTCCATTTGCATGTATTTTGGCAATAACACGGATGTAAACTGAAACAATGTGAGGAGAGGAAAACCAAAAAGACAAAAGAAAAAGAAAGGAGATTGAGATTGTTGTGCCCCAAGATCTAAACCAAATACACGCAAACACACACACACACACTGAACAGCGAACGCAGAGTATTTTACGTGGTCCATCAAAATCGGGTACTTCCATGGAGAAATTGCAATTCTCTCAGAAAATCAGACGAGCTTTACAAGTGAAATTCTTTCTAACTCACTACACTCTGAAATTACGTACATGTGGTTGTTAATGCTTCACTTGAATGATTATGGAGTGTGAAATTTTGAGGACAAAATTTTTGTAAGGGGGGTAGGATGTAAAGACCAGGAATTTTTTTTCCAAATTTTTTTTGGGGATTATTGGGATTTCGGCTCGGACGGTAGGCAGATCTCGGACTCGCTCCACATTCAACATTATTGGGATTTTGGCTCGAACGGTAGGCAGATCTCGAATTCGCTTCGGACGGTAGAAGGGTCCACATTCAACATTATTGAGATTTCGGCTGGGATGGTAGGCATATCTTGGACTTGCTTTGGACCTTTCCACCGACAAACATTTTGAGGTTATATCAGACTTGCTTCGCACAGTAGAAGGGTCCACAATCAACAAACATTTTGAGGTTATTTCGGACTTCCTTTGCACGGCAGAAGGGTCCACATTTCAAGTCATTTCTTACCGAATACAAGCGGTAGGCGATTCATTCAACATATTTCGGGGTTACGCTGGAGCAGTAAGCAGATCCCAAACTCTTTGTCGGACGGTTGACGAACTCTCAAAATTCTCCAAAAAGACAACCGTGGTGATATCTCATCCTCTCCAAATATCAATCAATACAAAACAAGTTTGATCCACCCAATGGTAGGCATGGTTCATTCCCCCTCCTTTTATCTATGACTCGCATCTTTTCCAGTTGAACAAGTGATGAATCCTTATTTTGTCCATGGTGGGGCAAAATCTGATTCTTTTTGAAGTTTTGTTTGTTGCAGACAGGCTCCATCAAACAAAGAAGGGTATCTGTTGACACCGGATTTTGCCCCACCCCTATTTTATCAAAATAAATCGATGACGTCGATGCCCCCAAGGAAGAGGCATCAGATCATCATAAATCAGAAACAACCTTATCGAGTAGAACATGCGGTTCCCGGTAAAGGTGAACGGGCACGGTACAAGATACTGATTCCACTACATCAATTCTAAATACCAATTCATATCTAAATCTACATGTGCATAGCTTGGATGACATGAATGCATTTCTGGAAGGCCAGGCCCTTCGCTCCTCTATATTGACAGAAATCAGCTCTTGGAAGATGTTTGATTGGACGATGTTTGACCATTGAACTGTCACTCCCCCTATACCTTTTACCTTGTGAAAAGTAGGCGAATAGGGCCAGAAGATCCAGGTTTTTTCTGTACAACTCCAAATCTTACCAAACTTTATATTTAATCTTAACGTGAAGAAAATAAGTTTCATGTCAAGTTTTGGGCGATTTCAAGCCCGTTTGATATTTTCGGGGACATCGCGCTTCTCGAGACAATAGATTCCATGAGCATGGATATCGGGACCAAATTTTTAAGATCTAAACCGTTGATAATCATAATCTTACCTTAATGAAGTTCCTTATAAAATTTCAGGTCAATCGAATTTCGTTTGGCCATCCGATCGCTTGTCACGCTCCAATTCAATAGAGAACCGGATGATCGCATTTCTCTATCTTCAGAGCATAATTTGAAAAACCGGGCGCCACCACGGCGCTCAGAACACCTCAAAACCCTAGGGATACCTTCATGTACAATCCTAGATCAAAGGACTACGTGCGAACAAGCCAGGACTACATCGCGCGAAGCGATGTAGAACCCTAGGTTCCCATACTTTGGGCGCCTAGAATGGCATGACCAATGGCAGCCTGCCACGTTGGCAGGCTTCTATAGTATAGGAGCCTAGCCTATATAAATATGTGAAGCCACTTTTCGATTGAAGACACACACCTCACACGGCTTCTGAGTCGATTGGCAAAGGGCTGAAGCATTTCCCATCACGGTTTACTCAGATATCACTAGCTTAGGCGGTAGCTCTGCCGGGTTTCTTAGAATAGGTTTGTACCTATTCCGAAGGAGGCTGATGAAGAGAATGAACTAATCTCTTATGGGCCTGAAACAGAGGCTGAACCTACGGAACAGGTTGAACCTAGGAGAAGTAAAAGGGCTCGAGTTGCTAAGTCCTTTGGTCATGACTTTATAGTTTATCTAGTTGAAGGAACTAGAGACACTACATGTAATCAAACCATGATTTCGCTACATGTGGAATCGGATCCCTTGACCTACGGGGAGGCTATAAAATCGCAAGATTATGCTTTCTGGAAAGAAGCAATCCAGGATGAAATGGATTCTATCATGGGTAATGATACATGGGTTCTTGCTGATTTGCCACCAGGTTCCAAGGCCATTGGTTGTAAATGGATTTTCAAGAAGAAAATGAAAGTTGATGGCACGATAGACAAATTTAAGGCACGGTTAGTTGTGAAAGGATTTACCCAAAAGGAAGGTATTGAATACTTCGATACCTATGCTCCGGTAGCAAGAATCTCTACCATTAGAGTTCTTCTTGCTTTGGCTTCGATATATAAACTTCATATTCACCAAATGGATGTAAAAACTGCATTTTTGAATGGTGAATTGGATGAAGAGATTTATATGAAGCAACTGGAAGGGTTTGTTGTGCAAGGTCACGAACACAAAGTCTGCAAACTTGTTAAGTCTCTCTATGGACTTAAACAAGCACCTAAACAGTGGCATGGGAAGTTTGATAAGGTAATTGTATCAAACGGCTTTAGGATACAACAATCGGATAAATGTGTATATAGCAAATTTACCGAAAACCGTGGTGTAATCGTTTGTTTGTATGTGGATGATATGCTTATCTTTGGTACCGATTTAGGTAGCATACAAAGTACAAAGGATATGCTTTCATCTAGTTTTAGTATGAAAGATATGGGTGTAGCTGATGTAATTCTTGGAATTAGAATTAAAAGGGAGGAAGGAAATATAGTCCTTACTCAATCT
This sequence comes from Gaultheria prostrata, assembly GCA_036023075.1. Taxonomy (NCBI): domain Eukaryota; kingdom Viridiplantae; phylum Streptophyta; class Magnoliopsida; order Ericales; family Ericaceae; genus Gaultheria; species Gaultheria prostrata. The sequence goes on along the minus strand of JAXBDA010003212.1, from coordinate 32,461 downwards.
CACTACATTGAGAAAATACTGAAGAAGTTTAATCACTTTGACAGTACTCCGATTTCTACACCTTATGATCCACATATCAAGTTGTATCCTAACACCGGTAGAGCAGTATCATAACTAGAATATTCTAGGGTGATAGGAAGCTTGATGTATGCCATGACATCTACTCGACCGGACATTGCGTATGCGGTGGGCAAGTTGAGTAGGTATACACATAACCCGAGTGATATTCATTGGAATGCGGTTAATCGGGTTTTGAGGTATTTAAAGAAAACTATAGACTACGGGATAGTTTATAGTGGATATCCTTCGGTTCTAGAAGGATATACGGATGCTAGTTGGATAGCCGAGAATGAGGATCACTTGTCTACAAGTGGGTGGGTCTTCACTCTTGGTGGAGAAGCCATTTCTTGGGGTTCAAAGAAACAGAGCATAATTACAGACTCAACTATGGCAGCCGAGTTTGTGGCACTAGCGTCGGGTAGCAAAGAGGCAGAGTGGCTAAGAAGTATGTTATGGGAGTTACCCATGTGGCCAAAACCTATGTCACCGATATCTTTGCATTGTGATAGTCAGTCGACACTATCACGGGCTTACAGTCAGGTGTACAATGGTAAGTCCAGGCATATAGGGCTTAGACATAGCTATGTGAGGAATTTGGTAACCGATGGGGTGATAACCATCGATTATGTTAAGTCAAGTCAAAACTTAGCAGATCCTTTTACAAAAGGTCTTGCAAGAGATTTTGGTGTGGAAAACATCACAGGGGATGGGACCTAAGCCCACTAAGATATAATCACTCCTGGTGGAAGCTCGACCCAATGCTTGTTTAACTTCAAGTCCTTGGGTTCAATGAGCAAACTACACCATAAGTCGTGATGGCAAACATTTTCCGGTTATACCCATCCTATGGAAAAGGGTTTGGTACATGTAATTTGAAGGAGGAGGTGAGCTATTTAGCTCTTAATAGACTTCTATCAGTTTAGTTAGGTTAATGCTGTCATTACAGGGGCATTGCTAAAAAGTCTACCTATATGAGTGTGAAGGTGGTGCCTTCTATAGGTTCAAGGGCTAGAACTTTAGAGCGCGCACGAAATAGGATATAGACACACGGCCAATCCACGTGCCAGCAATATTGAATACAAGAGTTAGGTAAGATGCGTGCGTGAAACTTACTTTGATGTGTTTCACTAGGTGATGGTTAAAATCGTAAGATACATTCATTGATGCATAAGTCTTTCAAAGGAACCAAGGCTTCATCTTTATTTTGAAAATGGTGGGGGATTGTTGGAAATTATCAAAATAAATGAGTTTGTTTTTGGGTTTTTATTAAATTATTCCTTGTGCTTTGGATAGCATTTTTGTAGAATATTGGGTTTGTCCCACATTGGGAAAAGCTTGAATGAAAGGAAAATCTGGAGGGAGTGGTACCAGTACCAAGTTACTAGGTACCAGTACCGCAGGGACCAGAAGCCGGGCTAGAGGGTGTGGTACTGGTACCATTTTACCAGGTACCGGTACCCCAGGGTCCATAAACTTCTAGCAAACGAACAATGAGTTGTGGTACCAGTACCTCATATCTTGGTACCGGTACCACGGGTCTGCGCGCGAATTATGCAGGCATTGTTTCAGTAAAGGGTGTGACTCTTTTGGAAAGGTTATGACTCTTATCAAAGGCCAATAGTCTAAGGGGTGTATCCCTTTGCCTAAAGGTGTATTTGGTTCTATAAATAGAACCCAAATCACAATCATTCAACACACAAAACAATTCAGAGCGCTATTACTCTGCCTAAAATCCTACAAATAACTTTCCTGTTTTATTGCACCGTAACTCTACAGAAATGGTGTCAATAATCCCTTGGTTCTTTCGATCACATTTCAGACTCGGTATTCTGTTTGTCCTTCGTTTGTGCGAACGCAGGCAGAAGATCATTTGATCAGATTTCGTTGTATCCTCGAACGGTGGGGGGCGAATACTGTTTCCGGAAAGCGACATCGTAACATGCCTCGAAGCAAGTTTCATCATCAAAAGGTTCAAGTTTTGCGGAGACTCCCAGATTTTGCACCAACAAATGCATAAATTGTACTTCATTGATTGTACTTCTCAAGTCAATGAGATCTTTAATTTTGTGTAAAAGTTTTGAAAAAAAAAATCATGTTCATACATTGTTTTTTTGCGTACCGAATGCACGAGTTTCAAGAAGGGACGAACAATTTGGGACAATAGAATATTAAACATCCTTGCTCCCTCCTAACTTTTGCTCTCTAAACAGTTATCGGACATCTTTCTCTCTAACTTTTGCTCCCTCCTTTTGTTTCTCCTCATCTCTCTGTAGGGTTCCTCTCCTTTCTCTCTCTTCTTTGGGAAGATTTTTCTCTCCTGGGTGAGATTGATTCCCCTCTCTCCTCAATTTACCCAACATCCATTTCTTTGCTACCAGCCGTTGCCCTCTCGAACCCCTTTGACAACGCCACTACACACAACTGAGCCTCATCCGCCGCCACCTATCACTTCTATTTATATGTCGCTGCCTCTCTGTCTTCCCGGCGCTGTGTAGGTGGTCTGTTTGAGGACTTCGGCATCTAATTAATCTGAGTTTACCTTGATGTTTGGGGACTTCGACATTAGAGTTGTAGCCGCGTGTGTAATCCAAGGTATTATAGTTGATGGGTGTTATAATTGGTCTGAGGTACAATTTGTAGGTGTTATAATTGAATCTCAATACTCTTATCCACCACATATTATACTTTTAAACGGAACCACACATTGTACTAACTCCACAAGAATATATGGTGAATTTTCGAATAAATCGTAGCCTGCTCCAAGAACATTGAATATATTACTCAATACTTTGACAAGAAAAACTAAAAAAAAAAGATAGAGACAAACAGGAATGGAAAGAAACCACCCTTTAGATTCTCCCCACATCCCCATATCGATATTGGGTTCACCCAATGTGGAGCTGTAAATAGTTTCTCTCAGTTATACATTTATCCAAGCAAATAACTTTTTGACATCCACGGTGTCGGGTTAGTTTTCACACAACTCAATTAGTTGTGGTGGATCAATTCTACCATCTACTAGAGGGGATCCCAATTATAGCTGAAGTACCCAAAATAGTTGATAACTAAAAGAATTTCAAACTCGAGATCTTAGAAGGAAGCAATCCCCTAAATCTCATGTCTTTACTACTAAGTACCTCCGTTGTTAAGAACTAGTCTGATTGTTTATCTGAAATGACGTTGAAGCATTGCCCCTATTTTGAAAATGAATAGTGGCATTTTGCTAGAAAATGGCATTACTCATGGAATAGTGCGATGCCATTTTGCTTTCCAATATTGCTTTCCACTATCTTTTTTGGTCTCATATTCTTTCGGTATTTTTTGTACATTTCGTAATTCTCATTTAGTTTGTCATTGTAATTTTTAGAATTAATCATTCGTCTCAACGAGAGGAATCAAAAAAGTATAATAATGTTGTAGACACCCCAAATTTGATGACTTGCGCGTCCCCGATGATGAAAAAACACGAAATATACCTTGGAGCGGTCCCTTGGGTCAAACAAACCAAAAGAGCCGAAATCCCAAACACCTGAACCGTACGGCCTCATCTGCCCAAACGTGCGGCTTAAAAATCCATCTACACCGTGCGATGTTGTGTCTCGCACCGTGCGGCATGTCATGAACACCGTAAGGCATTGTCTGTCACATCCCAGGATTCGCGGGTTGCTCCCAGCAGCTCAAGGCGATGGCGTAGCCCGGCAAAAACCTATTGTAGCTCATCATTTGGCCGTGAGAATCTCACTCTTATGAGAGAGGTACAACACCCATCCTCTACATATACTCACCACTGCCGAACGACAAAGGAGACGAATTTTTCACGTACAAAACCGACCAAAGAAATTTTCCAGTGAAAGAGAACCTCCATTGAAGCTCTCCTCTTACCTTGAGAATTCTCTTTCGTTCCTCTGTCTAAACCTAAACCCATCATCATTTTGTCAAAATTACTTGCAAAGTCACTCCAGTGAACCAAAACTCCCGTTCTCGGCTCAATCAATTCAAGGTATAGAACGTGCCTTGATTCCAAAATCAAGTTTGATTCTCCTGAGGGGATTCATTTTGTCGAATCCAGAATGGTTTCATACCTCCTTTGGATTTAATGAAACGCGCTATTCATTGAATGAAATAACCCGTGAGTTATTTCGGCCTCTGGAATGATGGTGGGAATACATCCGATGTGTTTCTCGGCATTCATTCAATCGAGAGGTACATTCTAAAATCATTCAAAAGATTTTTGATCGAAAATCAAGGTTTTTGAATCAAGACAACGTTCCATTTCATCACTGATCAGAAACTAAATTTTGAAAAATATTTATACCATGGCACCGTGCGGTGTCATCATTCGCACCGTGCGGTATAGTTTGGCACGCCGTTCGGCGTCAGTGGAAAAACAAGTTTTGGATGCTCAATTTCTGAAACCATGCTCTGTTTTCTGAAATAACCAGCGGTGGTTTATTACGGTTCCCCCCCCCCCCCCTCTACTTTCATTTCATGCATTTACATCCCCTCATGTTATTATTTTATGTCGTTTGTTATCAATTCGTGCATTATGTGATTTATTTGTTTCTTTAACGCATTATTTCCTACTGTTTTATATATAAACTGCTTATGTGAAATGAAGTTTTCAATAACATCCCACAAATATTTAGTAAAGACCGGAAAATTCCGGGCACGCAGGGTGCATTTTTCAAAGAAAACCTTCCCCGCGGGTAACCTGGCTCCCGAACCCAAATCTCTATTTTTCGCAGACCAAATCCCTTTTTCAGCGGCACAAATAAGAGTCATATTATTTTTCTAAACGGTTCCTCGGGTACCTAACATTTTCCAAAAATTAAACCCCGGGTGGCGACTCTAAATTTTCTTTTTCCTTTAAATTCACCTTTTCTTTTCAAAACCAGCGCGTGGGCCTCGCACCGTCCACAAATGTGGATCGAAATTGAAAAAAATTCATATAAAACTACAACTAAGACACAAAATACTTTTGACATGGGATTTTTCCCCACCTTCAATTGTCAAAGTAAATCAATGACGTCAAACCCCCCAGAGTACAAATGGTTGACGCCAGTTACGTCAAAGTAACCCTACCACACGGAACGGATGCTTCTTGGTAAAGGTAAAATGGTGCAGTACATATCATACTATTTCCACGGTGAGTTATACAACTATCCTTTGCATCGAGTATCATAAAACATCTGCATGTGCATAGTAGGTAACTCGATCATAGATCTTCCTCCATCGAACATTCACAAATATATTCCCGGTAACTCGATTCTTGGCCTCAAGATCAACTTTGCCTTCGAGAGATATCGAACATTCACAAATATATTCCCGGTAACTCGATTCTTGGCCTCAAGATCAACTTTGCCTTCGAGAGATCTAGTCTCTCCTCGAAATCGATAGATGCATTCATTTCGACATTCCTGAGAGTGGTCCAAGCCACGTCAAAATCGAGGACGTCGAATCATTGTTGGCCTATGCTGGAACCTGATTGGGCTCCAAAATCCTTGCGCAAATTAATTTTATCTCAAATCATACCAAGAATCATGTTTAGCGTTTTGGTAACTCGACCCACACTGTTCTTTTCTAAGGCAGAACCCATCGGTCGAAATTTTGGGTGTGACAAGCACTATCTATTTGGTATGTTTTGGTCTTTAGAGAACTTTTTTATTTCCTTTTGGTTATAATTTTTAACTTTTTAACTCTACTCGTCGAGACAAATGATTCATTAAAAAACGTGACTCTAACAAAATTTCACAAAAGACGTAAAAGATACCAAAACCAAAAAAATCCAAATTCAGTGCAGTTGGATTCTTGGATGAGAGGTGTTCGGCTCCTAATTGGGCCTTATTCAAGAATCCGGGGGTTTGCCATGTTTATTTATTAATGACTAGGGAATGCACGTGCCTAAAGGCACGGCGCGACGTAATGAACCAAAGGTTGGCGTTCCTTTTTTACACCTCATTGTTTAATTCCTTTATCAATGTTGAGCAACATGTTTTGGAGTCCAAATTTGTTCACCCTCGCCCAAAGAGGGTGAACAAAACCATCGTAGCTCCGGTGCCGACGTCCATGATCAGAATCGTTCATGTTGTTCAGAAAGATTTTCTAGGAGGGCATGCAAAAATTCAGCTAATCCAACGGTGAAAAGTGGTTGAGGTTTGAGCTCAAAAACCCAGATTTTTCTTCTTTGGGTTTAAATAAGAAAAAATAGACATTTTAAGCTCGAAACTCAACCACTTTCCGCGGTCCGATTTAGCTGATTTTTTGCTTGCCCTCCTAGAAAATCATTCCAAACAACATGAACGGTTCCGATCATTGACGTCTGGACCGGAACTAGGAGGGTTTTGTTCACCCTCTTTGGGCGAGGGTGAACAAATTTGGACTCCATGTTTTGAGCAAAACTAAATTGAAATACCCTTTCCTACGTGTGACCAACCCAACTTTTTCAAGAAATATTCCCCTTTAAAAAATAGGCTTCAAACAGCCATCTAATCAACTTAAAGTAAGTGAATTCAAAAAGAAGAAAAAAACATTCGTTCACAACCAATAGAGCAGTTCATGGGCACATAATCACAACCTACACACATTAAACCACTGAATTGTCACAACCATAACACATGTCGTCATCCCAGGTCTTCAAAGTCCCATAGAATTGGTCACACCAATTCTTCCAAATAAGATCCCAAAGTTGTATGCAAAAAATATACTCATGGCCAAAGAAAATAGTATAGCAACAAATTGAACAGTCCCATAATGTACCACAACTGGTAACACTTCTCCTCCGAAGGCAAAAATTAAGGATGAATTTATGAAAGAGGCTTTTCTGTAAAGAACCACTTTCAAAGATAGAAAAAAAAAAAAGGAAAAAAAAATCAGCATGTAATAGCTTGGTACACACTCCTCTGCCATGGACCATCCCCCCCACTCCTCTGCAACTGTACCTATATAAGTTTGAAATATCCCTCTTTTTATTATACTCAAGTCCTAATGTAGATGAAAAAAAAGAGCATGTTGTGCGCCCTTATGCGCTTCATAAGAGTTACCATCAATGTATCAAAGAGAGATAGAAAGGAGTGAGTTCAGATTTTCAAAAGAATTGATGATAGGAACTTAAGGAAACTCTATTGTGAAGCCCATTAAAAGCAGTAATCATGGTAAGTATCTAGATTTTTATACATGTGTCCCTGTCGTGTCAATGTTCCTTTTTCTTAGAAATCATGTGTGTATCGTGTCCATGTCCATGCTACATAGAGTTTGGTGAGATTCGCGAACAATAAGTAAAACACTAAGATAGAGAATACCTTATTCATAACCAAAATTTACAACTAACCTATAATTTTTTTCAAACTCAACTGTTATAAGAAAGGGTAATGAATATTCAATCCTTTCAAATTGTCTATGCAATATATGCCAAAAAAACATGGAGCCCATGGAGTAATTAAAAGTTTCTGATCTACGATTAAAACACAAACAATCCAAAAGGATTCCAATACAGTTAATGCCAATAAGAGAAAATGGTGTCTTCACATTGCTGCAAATATGCTTACAAAAGAGTGTATTCACATTGCCTATGCAACCAAAATGGGAAGAATGCTTTACAATAGTGTCATTTGGATATAGTGTCTTTTATACAAAATATAAGTTTGTTTTACCAGTTCAAACAGTCTTCAAAGTTGAAGCATTTGTGTCAGTATGAATCAAACATGTTCAAGGCCTCTCAAAAAGTTTTCAACACCACCACCATTCTTTTCCCCTTCAAACTTGTTCTTCATTACTTTTTTAAGTGTCTATGTATACTATTGGAATGGAGTATCTCCATCGAGCAAAGAAGAATCTAAACCTAACCTTGAAAGGAGAATTTAGACCCAAACTCCCATCTTCTTCGATAGCAACCTGTTTATTAGCTTGATTAGCAACATATAATCTCGAAAAAAATATGTTGTTATGACAAAAGCATAAATTATCTAAAAGATTCAAAATTTTCTCCACAAAACCTTTTATCTCAATCATAAAATTTTCCCATGGTAGAGAAGAGGGTAAGCAATAATTTTTTTTTTAGAAAGTACTCAATTTCTGGCAATCTATTTTTCTCATACCTTCAATGATCCATAGTGGCCTTTAAGCAAATAGTGGGTGACAGTGGATCATTGTCTTCATTGAAGGTATTACAAAAACATTCAATCAAATTATACGTATTGTAAATAAATTCTTCCCGATGAGAAATCAATCATCTAAATTCAAGCATATGAAGGTTAGAAGAAATACAAAGAACTCAAGTTAGTTGCAAAGAAATTGGTGTGGAAAAAAATAAAACTATGGCATACAATTCCAAGTCTGCTTGCCACATGGACCCTTTTGCTAGAATGGTAGTACTTTTGTTGAGACGTTCACGACCATCTGAAGGAAGAAAAATTAGAATTGGCAGCTATGTAAAACAGTGCAGTATGGAAGGGAACAACAATCATGAGACACATATGGAAAGAGTATCACTCTTCCATCAAATTTTCAAATACATTCTTTGGCATGACAAATTGTTCCACAGCTCCTAATAAACAATCTCAAATTCCATGAAACGGCACTAAAGTGCATCAGGGTACACAAATTGGAAATAGAAGGAAGAAAACTGGTTGAATAAGAAAGGCCCCTTGTGTATCGAGTAGTAAAAATCAATTACAATGTCATAAACAACTAAAAATAATTATGTTCGAAAGATACAAACAATTTGGAATAGAAGGAAGAAAACTGGATGAATTTCACAGTTGCATTCAATCCATCTCATAAAGTCAGCATAATAGTTTGCTTTGATGGCTTCACACAAAGAACACACCAAACCTTGAGTCATCTTTAAAAATTCATTCATGTCTTAATAATCCAAAGCATCTCATTCATCCGTGTCATAATAATTTCACTCAGCACGTAAATCTTATCTCGTATATAACAGTTTTCTCAAATTAAATTTGCTTTCATAGTTGTAATTTTGTAGCTAAAAGATAGGATATTAGCTCACCATTGCGTCTCCCTACCCTTCTTCTTCTTCCTCTTGCTACCGCCGCTATAGCTGTCCCTGCAATTTGATAAATTCGATACCGAGTCAAGTCAACTAAGAATTACACATGTAACGCCCCGAATTTTCATAAACATAAATAATACATAATCCACGTGGAGGTCAACACCTTCCATGGTCACGATCAAATTACATGCTCAAAGTCAACGAAAGTCAATGTTTAAGGTACCCGAATCAATTACATAATCAAATAGTATTTACGAGTTTCTAGTCAAAATACATGTATTACAAGTTAAACGTTCATCTTTTCAAAAATAATTCTAGGCCAAGATGATCATGTAACTCGTCCGATTAGCTTTCAAAAGAATGAGTCATGCATGCACATCCACATGCCAAGTCATGTTCCGCCTTGCTGAGTACCTGAAAATTATAAGGGTGAGCTCACTAACCCAGTAGGAAAACATCTATCGATTCTAAATGGAAATGAGATGCTCATGACGTGCAATAAGGGAGATAAACATGTGGTAAGGTCCATAGGATCATATGAGAAGGGCAAGAATATCATAAGAATTGATAATCGCTAATACAACCCAAATATGACTCCGTCGTATCCGATATGTACTCGACACGTCGCATGTGTTCAAGATATTCTCATTGTATGCGCTATTCATGTAAACTATTCTTTATACTCCGGGCATACCTTAAAGGCCCCGTGTCATTCCGGGCATACCCTTTCGGGCCCCGTGTCATTCTTTTCATCTTTTGATATCATTTCATGCTCAATCGATTCATTTAAGTGTCCATGCAATAGCTCAACTCAAATCAAAGCTCAAAAATCCTACTTCGCTCGGTAACCGTCAACCTGCGTCATTAAATGTCAAACACATAACACGGACCCCGAGGAAACTTAAGGGATCAACAAACAAGCCAAATTATACACATGACACATCTCTCAAAGTGTTTCAAGTCATATTGATAGGATTATAACACTTTCACACTTAATGGAGGTAGTTACTCACTTATGGCCTTGGTACCAGTACCCGTCTAACAGGTACCAGTACCACAGAGGGCAGCCTCTTGGGTCCAAGACAGGTACCAGTACTTACCTATTTGGTACCAGTACCACGTCATACGAAATTTCTAACTTCTGATAGGTACCGGTACTTGCCAACAAGTACCAGTACCCCAACAGGCAGCCCCTTTCAATTTTTAACAGGTACCAGTACCTCGGTGCACAGAATTTTTTGACAGATTTAAGGGTTTCAAATGAGGATTGGTTTAGAGGATTTCAAGGGCAAAAATGAGTGTGTTGGGCAATAATTTGAGGGTTCAATAACACATAAACATAGTGCATGATCAAATGGCCACAATCAACATGTGAATAGGACATGATACAATAAGGTCCATCCCAATTTCAAGCAAAAATCAAAGAGTAAGGCTTCAGATTTGATTATGGGGCAATCAAATGGAGTTGAAGAGCACAATGGTGAGCATGTAACAAGCATAAATAACAACACAAAGTGACTAGCAATGCCACCTCCAAGATTTGAACAAAAATTAATGGAAATTGATCAAGATAAGGATCATAAACACCCATACATCCTATTTACATGAAGAATTGAAGGATATCCCCCTACCTCAAGTGAGATTGAGCTTGAAAAAACTTCTAGATAGCAAAACCCAAACCCTAGCTCCAACTTCAAGCAAAATTCTTCAAGCACCGGGGTGAAAAAGGCACACCAACGCGTAGAGCACGCGATTTTAGGAAGCTTTTGTGAAGGGGTTAAGGTTGGAAGTGAGTTTGGAGGTGAGATTTTGTGAAGGTTTTATGGGGCTTTAATGGAGTAAATGAAGTGAGAGAGAGAGGAGGGAGAGGGTGATAGATGGCCGGCCAAAGTGATGTCCTCTCTCTCATCTACACCACACAAATACACACATGCACTTTATCTTTAAAAATTACACTAGAAGCCCAAATGTCCCATGTGCAAATCAACTTAACCCTTATGTCACATATTCCACACCACACATCAACACTTAGTCAATTTTGTCATTTCATTCAATTCCTCACATTAACCCATTGTTATTTACGAAAAATAAATATGAATTTCCGGGTCTTCACAACACAGCTGTGGATGCCTATAAGATGTTTGTAGTCTGTTATTGTAAAACTAAAGGTATATCCAATGTAATACACAAATGCTTATAGTGATTAAGAGAATTAGAAAGATGCAAAATCATGAAAATAAGATTATCTAAATAAATAACCTCTGCATTTAAGAAATAAACTCACGTTTACAATAAAATAAACAAACCCACACGTAGGGCAAATGTAATCAACACTCTTAATACCTTTGAGTATAGAAAACCTGATCGGGTCGTTTCCGTATCAAAAATAATTTATAAAACAGAACAATTACTACTACTCTTTCGAATAGTGGCAAATATTCCGAGTATCGCTCCTCAGGGATTAAAAGGCTAAGCTGCAGTTATTTTAATCGATTTCTAAATTAATTAGGGAAAAAGTGATTGGAGTTTGAGATCTAAAATTATCTAAATAATTAAAAGCAGAGAAGATGGTGAATTAAATAATATGGAAAAAGGTCTTAGGGTTTCGAATCCACCCTAACTTCGCAATCACGTAATTATATTAATTTAGGGAAATCAATTACGGAAACAACAATACTCGCTAAAAGCTACAAGCCCTAGCAATATCGACAAGAAAATAGCATGTGATTGAAAACCGGGCATAACCTATCTTCGGTTGGCACGAATCGTCTTCGATTCTATAACTAATTAATCTAGGCACGACTTGTCTTCCCTAGGCATAGACTATCCTAACTCACAATTCCATGCACCAAGAAAGTTGTTGCATAACTATGTATTTGAAATCACGGAAAATAAATACATAACATTATATAGAAAAAAAAGAAGGTCAAATCATAGAAATAAGTCTCAAGTTATACAACCGTCGTTTCAATAATTAAAATCCAAAATTAATATAAAAACATAGCTACTTGGTTAGGGCTTGATCTACACCCTAAGAGAGATGTTTAGTTGCCCATGGGGAAGAGAGAATCGGATGAAGTTGATTTAATTTGCATATAAGAACAGCAGCTCCCTTTCTTGTGCCTCGGTCGCACGTCAGTAGGTTCCCTCGAAATCCCACGGCCAAAACTCCTTCGTCTCGTGCGTAGCTTTAGTCTTTTTATACTAATACCTGCCGCCCCTTTAATTTCTTATTTGCGAAGTCTGTGCCGCATTGTGTACTCCCAGCAAATCCCTAGCTGACAGTCCTTTTCTTCCAATAAGGCTAACCAATGCTTGGACCAGGAAGCCCACTTTCTTCTTGTCAACTCTTGGTCAAATATCATCAATTGCTTTTGGGCCAACAATGCATGTATATAATGTAATGACTCCCACAAATTTCTCCAACCACGTAGACATGTTCATCAGTTAATTTTATTTGACCGCGGGCTTCGCTTCGGTATCGAGTCAAATTGGGCTTCGCACTTTTTTTTATCAAACTCTTCGAGTATCTACCAAAACACGCAAACAAAGCATTACATTCCAAATAATAAAATAAATGAACTTAGCAAGGGTAAATTAAGGGGCGCTAATGTGTATATTTACGCGCCTATCAAAACCCACACATAAAAGACCTCTGAGTATAGAAAACCCACACGTAGAAGACCTGCAGCAAAGAAGAAATTTTTTACATTAGCACTTGATTTACAACAACTTTTATACCTGTGATAGTGTGATCCTTGATTCGCCTCTCAAAAATCGAAGAACCGAGGCAGGCTTCAACTGAGCTTCAACAGTTACGTTCACTTAAAGCAAGATTGGTCAACAACAGTTGCGTTCACTCAAAGCAAGAATATGTTCGAAAAAATTAAGAGAACAAAACCAGAATCATACCTATAAAAAGAAAATCAAAATCAAAGAAAGGGAGCTTTGCAATCAAATTGCGCTGGATGAATGAAAAATTACAGATGAGGGGAACTTATCGGCCTATTTTAGGGTGCCACGACTCTAGGGAAGGATGCGGCGATGTTGGATAGTTGTCGATAGTGGATGCCGCCGGTGTGGGAGGCAAGGTTTTAAATCTCGGTATCGGGATATGTAGCGGTATCAATGATATGGCCAAATATCGGCCGATATCGGCCTGTATTGGTCCGTATATCGGTCAATATCGGTATCGGTCCCTTGAAAAACTGATACGTATTGGCCGATACGTCGCGTATCGACAGATATTTAAATCCTTGGTGGGAGGTTGTCGCAGAGAGAGAGAGAGAGAGAAGCGTGAACTGGTTTGGAATTTGAATTTTGAATAGAATAGGGCGTTACTTTTGAAGAAGAAAAGACCCTCGCAGAGAGAGAGCGAGGGAGAGGTGGCAAAGGGGACTTCAATCTCAACCCTTAAAAAAATAAATGGTGAGGATTTATAAGCACATAAGATTTGAAAACCACCCTAATTTGTTATATAGATGATGTCCCAAATTTGAGTTTGGGTTGGGTCCAAATTGAAAGGGAATCCATCACAAGTCCAATCGATTTGATCCCAACAAATACTGCAAGAAAAGCCGAAACTGTTTTTGATGGTGCCAAAACTCTAATGTATAAAAAGTTTGTACTTTGCACATGGTATAAGCCTTTTACACACACTAACAAAATCAATTTTGGCATTATCATTTACTTTTTTCTTTCTTTTTTCAATCTCCAAGATCTATTAGATTAGAAAGAAAATTATGCTAGCTAAAAGATAAAAAGCGAGAGAAAGTACAGTAAAAGGAAAAAAAAACTGCAATTAAAATTTATTTTTCTTTACCCATTTGAATAAATGAAACGTTTAATAAGAACCTTCTAAATTTTCGTTATAGTTAATAACTTCCCGTTGAGAAGAAAGGGTAACCCAAGTGGTAAGGTACTCGCTTTATCAGAACAAGATTCTAGATTCGAGTCTCACCGTAACGTCTCATTCCCTATCCTTTAGACTAAGATATAATAGGTTTCTTGTTTGTACTCAAAATAAAAAAAATACACCTTACTAATTAATGTATTGGATCGTGATAAGAAAGAAAAACTTATAGGCTCAAGCCATTTCTCTGGTACTGGACTTTCTCTAGTGGTTAGTAGGAGTACTTTGTAAACGAAATGCATTCACCCATAATTGGAAGATCACAGGTGGGTCTGAAAGGCGAATCGGTATTCGAATTAAGCAACTTACCAATAACTAATTTCTCGATCTTCTAGGTTTTGGTTTATGGGTCCAATCTGTAAGTAAATACTCCCTCCGTTCCAAAATATTACTTCTTTCTTTTTTTGGTTGTTCCAAAATAAAAGGTTAATTTAAAAAATTAACATAGAAAAATTTGTATTTTTCTTTCCTTTTTTGTGTACCATTATGTACTATTCATAAAAGTTAAATTCTCGATACAAGAGCAATAATATGGGACATAGGGAGTAATTTTTTATTTTGTTGAGGAAACTTTACAAACCATTTTGAATTGTAGCTAGACCGGCAGAGAGATGTGTAAAAGTCGGCTTGGCCATTCATGAGTGCTGTGTAACTTTGATTAAGAAATGGTGGGACTTTTAGTTCTTATCAAAAAAGGAGTTTATTCATCTACATCAGTAAGAAGTAGATTATAGAAATAGAATAATGGGGAAATACGGGAAACAGAAAATCTAAGCGTGTAGAAAGGGCACCCAGAATTTGTAACACCCCGCATTTTGGAAACATTAATTAAGACAACTAATTAGGATTAATTTAATAAAAAGAATTTCCATCAGAGTACACGTTGGAAAACGTGAAATGCAACCCATTACAAGATACTTAGTACGGTTTGAGAAATTAATATTACAGATTCAACCTTAAAAATAAAGGGATGGGTTCTACAAATTAAGGTTCAACTCTGGATTCCACTGCTCCTCCAGAGCCTGGCCTGCCGGATAATCCTCGGTTCCGTAATAACCGTCTCCCTCGACTCCAACAGTACCTACTTGATCGTAGTCTGGCATAATACGTCCGAGTCGCGAAGCAACATCATGGTATTATACCAGGGTCACACAAAGTGTAACACTGTGAGCGATAAATCACTCAATAGCTAACTCCTACCCACCAACCCTTGCTTAACATACAAGTACAACATATATGATTGAAAAACAGTAATTAAAGGAATAAGCAGGAAATAAATCGTAAAACAAAAATTAAAAACGTAGCTGATTTCATTACTAGCCATTAACTTACATGTTCATCTAAGTTCTCAACCTAGAGAACTTTCCTCCCGGTTAACCTCTAAGGACTGTGACCAAACTGTGATTTACTCCCCCCTTGCTTGCCCGTACCTCGGGAGCCCCGACGGAAGGTGTAAGTTATGTACTTAATCCAGCCGTCAGTCGCCTCGCAAGAATGAATTTCCCAGGGACCAAACTGTACCACTGGGCTACGTCTGGCAACAACCAAGACCTGTAGGTATATAGCCGAACTGGTCTATAATACTTCCACCCTTATAACGCCTCAGAATTCAAATGAAGTAAATCACGGAGTGTCACATCCTAGGGTTTCGAAAACAAGACAGAATGCCAACAATCCTCCAAAACAAATCACTTGGCGAAACTGCCTTTCAACAACAATCTCGGGGTAACTCCCCATCAATAAATTCCAATTCACTTTTCCATTAACCTCAACGTCTAAGTGATATCCGTGTACGATCACCCAACCCGGGAACCTAGATGTCCATTCTAACCTTCAACATGTTCATGGAAAGTACATTTAACAGAAGAAGCAAAGTGATAACGATAACACAGGGGTCATAATCGAATATCTCGATTCGCAAGTTCACGAAATTTAAGTAATCGAAATCCAGGGGTCTAAACGTAATAAATCCAAACTATAGGGGGCCAAAATATAATTATTAAACTTTTGGGGTCAAAACATAATTTAAAGAAAGTGAGAGTCACCAACGTCGTTATAAGTAAGTACAAGGGTGTCCAACATAATTTCACGACTCTGGGGTTTTTAGTGTAATTTACAAACTCTGGGGTCTTTTTGTAAATAATCATAATGCAAGGACAAAAATGTAATTTCACCACCGACATGGGTAAATACGTAAAATACTTTATTTTAGTTAATAAAGTCCTAACTTGTCATAGAATGCAATTCCTTGGTTTTTACTAAGTACTCCCTCCGTCCCCATTTTATGGTCCCTTTTGGGGATTCCAACTAAATAAGGGAACACAATCATTGCATTTTTAAAAATCTACTTTTCTCATTTTACCCTTCAATCATTACATTTTCTTACTTTTTTAGTAGTACTAATTTCAAATGGAAGGGTAAAAAAGAGAATTCATTACCTATTGCCCATTTAGTTTTGAAATGGGACAATTTTTTTGGGACAGCAAAAAGTGCTAACTGGGACTATAAAAAGGGGACGGAGGGAGTACAAAACTACACATTATGTAATTTACACACAAGGGCAAAATGGTCATTTCACACCCGAAGGACATTCCGGTCATTTTGTTACACTCCTAAATTTCCAGTACTGACATTTAGTTGATAAAAATAGGTTTCGTAAATGATTCACAAGTACGCACGCCAAGTTTCACGAAATTATACTTTAAACCTCTGAGAATTTTGCTGAACTTTGGATGGCTATAACTCACTCAAAACTCAACCGATTTGGATGATTCTTGTGTCTAAATTCAAGAGCTTCAAACCCTCTACAACATTGGTGAAGAAATGTAAACTTAAAAACGATTGGAACAAGGAGAAAAATGAAGATTTACAGAGGGGCAATGAGCTGTCTGGAAATGGAACAACGTATTCCAACAGAATTTCGGGCAAGGATATTGGGGTCATTTCTAAACCGTTTTGGGTGATTCTTATATCGAAATCGAAGTACTCGACGTCCTCTACAACTTTCATGAAGAAACCTAATCCTAAAAACGAATGTAACGATGAGTAAAGTGGCTGTAAAAAGAGGTACGTGGTATGGACGGAAATGCCACGGCTCAACCTTGCGGACACAAGGTTTGACCCTGTGGACGCAACAACCGCATGTTGTGGACGCAACATGCTCCTCGGATCCGAACAATATTTTTCTAAAAACCTTGTTTTGATGCATGGGGCTATTTTCTTCCCAACTTTAACATTCCAAACATCAACTAGAGACTAAAATATACTTAGGGAAGGTGGATAAAAGTTAATCTACCTCTCCTCCATAGTCAAAGCGTGAAAATGAGATTTTTGGCGAAAAAATCGAAAACGGAGAAGATGATCGGAGAGTAGGCCACGAGGTGGCGTTGAGGTGAATGTTTGGAGCTTTGATGATGTATGAGAAGGTGGGAGAAGGTTTGTAATTCGGATTTGAGGTGTGGGGTGGGGTGTGTGTGTGTGAAACCCACTTTTCTCTCTCTAAAACTCCATGGCCAAAGCTTGAGCTCCTCTCTCTCTCTCTCTCTCTCTTGATAATTTCTGGAAAATGGAGGTGTATGGGAGGAAGGGGGCCGGACTTGGTGATATAGGAGAGTGTGGTGATAGGTTTTGGTGGGATGTGGTGTGTAGAAATGGTGAAAATCAAGTGGGGAGGTGAGGGGTGAGGGAGTATGAATTCAGTCATGGGGAGAGTGAGGAGGCTGATTTTGTGGTGGAGTGTGGTGTTGGTGTTGGTGGGTGGAGGGTTGGAGTATGGGAGGAGTGAGGAGAAGTTGGTGGGGTGTATAGGTGTATGTATTTTTGTATTGTGTGGATGTATGTGAGTATATAATTATGTATGGAATAAATTTATAAAAATGTACTGCTCGCGATTAAAATGTAAACATGCCTTAGGGTCGAATTTGTAGCAATTAGGAAGTATTAGGGTATAAACCGTAGTAATTGTAAATTAGGGGTCCTAAGTGCAATTAGAAATTGAATAATGAAATTAAAGTAATCAAAACGAAATTAAATAATCCTAAATTTTATTAAAATTTTCGGATTATTACAGAATTTATCCTGAATGTGAAAACAATGGCCTAATTCCCTTGGAATCTGAGCAATTGATTTTTAAAAGAGAGCATATTTTCTGGGTATGTAGTGATGCTGATAGGGGAAATGGTGGGACTTGATATGTGTCCAAAACGTATCATCCTATCGCATTTATTCCTATGAAAATATTATTTTTGTCGATCTGGACGACTGGACCAAAATTGAAACATGGCCGCAAAAACTACTAACTTGACCGCAGGAGAACATTTTCGGTTGTGAACATCGGCCCGTGTGTTTTTATTGGGTCTCTCCTTGGCATTAAGTAGTCAAAGTTCTCATCTTGTAAGCAAGAGCTCATTTTCATTTCATACCCCAGAAGAACATTGTCATATCCAACTAATTCCCTAATGCAATTCTCCATTCCATTCCACCGCCAAGTTCCTAATTTATCTCTGCAAGTTTACAAAGATGATTTCTTAGTTTCAAGGAAACCGTGGTTCGAAACCGAAACCGAACCGTATTATAATGGTTTGGATTGGTTTGGTTTGGTCCTATGCCGTTTTTGATTTGATTGTGGTTCTCCAAATTCATAACCCGTAAGTATTAGTTTGGTTCATGGTTTACCGGTCATGAAACCGAACCAATCCGGTCCATGCTCACTCCTATTAATAAATAGAGGGAGTTTTCCTATATGGCGATTGAATTAGAATCAATGCTATGCCTTTTTGTTACTATAATTTTTATGTCATTCTGCTAAAAGTATTATTGAAACAAATATCTTAGTAAATCAACTTTTTTATAATTCATCTCTTAATTGAATAGGGGGTAAAATTAAAGATACGGCAAGGAGGTGCCTAAATGACACTTAAACTCTTCCCAAAAGCTCACAATGAAGCTGATCAAATATCAAAATCATTATCACAGGAGACATTAATAAATAAACAAATAATGAAGATCCAAATTATTCTTTATTTATTTAGATGTTGGGCGGCATCAATTGTAATTAAGGTTTCTTCATATCACATTTAAAGGTACAAACACATTTGTAGAATAGACCGCCACCAGGTCTAAAGCCTCCAAATAAACAGTGTCCTCTGCCCCCATCTTTAAAGCCACTACATTGGTGAATACAAACAAAAGAATCGCAATCATTCGGATCCAACACTACATCGCATATTTCAGCTTTCACTTTGACCACCATTAACACAACTGCATGTAACAAAATTCATCACCAAAATCAATTTGATTGATACCTATACGTGTATAACTTGTTACTTATAATCGAAATAATACTCCCTCCGTCCCTAAATGATAGTCCCACTCCTTCTCTCTTACCATTTTTCAAATAAAAAAATTAAGTACTTTCGTGTATAATTTTTTGAATTTTTTAAAATAAAAATTATGTGTCATTTTTCAAATAATAAAAATTTTGAAAAATTATGTACGGAAGTACTTAATTTTTTATTTGAAAAATGACACAACTTTTCGTAATGGACTAGTATTATTTAGGAACGGAGGGAGTAATAATCAGTTGTGATATAAATTAAGATCTACTATATCCAACTTGTTGACCCACGTGTTCATGTTGTAAGACTAAGTCTAGATGTGTTCTACAGAAAATCAATTAGTTTGTGTAGAAGATGAGCACATTCAGACCGATACAAGGAATGGCTCAGATGATTCAAGAAGGATTGTCGTGGGTCCTATTTATTTTGGGTCACATGAGAAAAGAAGTATAAAAAGAACAAGAGTGAGCACTTACCTGTCAAAAGTAAGACAAAAAGCCTGAAATCGAAATAAGAAAACTTAGCCATCTTCCCGAGAGAAAGGTGCTTATAATTTGAAGTCTTTTAGTTTTCTTTGTATTTTAGAAAAAAGAATCGGACTGATACTTATTGAGTAGAACTAACACAATGTCATTCATTTGATTACCATATATATGTGGATATCAAATGAAGTTAAATTAGAGTCATTAATGTGGGTGTAACAAACATGGGTAATTTGCCTTTTAAATGGAATAAAAGTTATGATGATTTGAATGCTTTCAAGTAAACAATGCACGACTTATTTTGGAAACTCTTCGTAAATGCTTTTAAATATTTCTTAAACTGATTCCCCTTGAAGTTTGTATTATGTAAATATTCATCCTCCAGTTTGTATTATAGACTTCCTCCTCCTCCTCTTCTATCTCGTACATGAAATCATAGTACCCATCATTGTAGTGTACATTTTCTTCCATACGATTGTAGTAGGAAGTAGCATAGACTTCTTCCTCTTCTTCCTCCATGTCATACATGAAATCGTAGTATCTGTCATAATAGCATGCTGCCATCGCGACACCCCTCTCGTGCTCAGGATAAGGTCTCTCGTGTATGCCCCTGTTTGCTATTCTTAGCTCATTGTTTGCTAGTTTTTTTTGCAATAAGTTTCTTGAGGGTCCAACAATTACTGGTTGGGTGCTGAACTTTCCTATGGAAGATGCAGTATCGAGCATTATTGCGATCTTGTTGGGTGGGCTGTGCCTCAACGTCGGGCAGCGTCTCAACGTTGGGCAGCGTCAGGCATCCATCAGCAACCCAAGCGTTCACCAGCTGTTTTACTTCATCGATGCTACAAGGGTAATCAGGAGCTGCTTGAGCTTGCTCTTTGCTGATTCGGAAGGCCTTTTTCTTCTTTGGGGTGCCGTCTCCCCCCTGCGGCCTACGCGTGACTTGCGCGGAGGCAGCAGAGGCAGCCGCTGCAATTTTGGGTTTATAGCCTTTCTTTGGCACATCAACAATGCCGCAGAGGTTGTAAGCGGCCTCTATAAGGGCAGAGAATGTGATGAAATTCCCATTAACCAAATGAGAGCGATACTCTTTAAAGATTCCAGCGACGCAGTACTCAACTAGTCTCTTTTCTGGCACAGGCTCATGGAACTGGATTGCTTTATCCTGGAATCTCTTGATGAAGTCGATTATGTCCTCAGTCCTCTTCATTTTCTCGTTCATGAGGTTAAGAGTGGTTACCTTCTCCGTTACCTGGAAGAATTTGGTGTAAAATAGATTCACCATTTCCTCCCAGGTATTTGCAGGGAAGGGTTCCAAGTTAACATACCATGTATAGGTGCAAGAAGTGAGGGTCTTAGAGAACTCTCTTATCCTGAGGTTCGCATCCTGTGAATGAACCCCCAACGTTTCTATGAAACGATGCACGTGCTCCTGTGCACTTCCTTCTTTGCCATCAAACTTAACAAACTTTGGTGGCGAATACCCTTCAAGATATGGCATAGCCATTATCGCTTCTAGGTATGGTGGTTGAATCTCAGGGTTTGGTAAAGCTGGCAGACCTGCTTTAGTTTTCTCTTGCTGGAACAGAGCTTGAACATCAACGAGTGTAATAAACGCCTGAGGCTGTGCTGGGCTGGATTAACCCCAGCAGCAGCGACGTTCGCCGCGGGTGTTCCTGGTCCCTGGATTTGAGCTGGCACAGGATGCACTAGATTTGCTTGTGCTGCTACCTGAGCTTCCCCTTGAGCGTTTGGGGTTGCCAAAGCTGGTGGTGCCTGCAAGTTTCCCTCCACCACAATGGGTTGGGGCGCTAGAGGTACCACCGGTGCTCTATTTGCAGTCACGGCCTGAGTGAGCTGAGCTATAGCAGCCATTAACTGTGCTTGTCCTTGCGCCATCATTTGTTGTCCATCCCAAATAGCCTGAAGGGCCTCTGCGCAACGAGGATCTGAGTGGCGTCAACCTCATGGATTTCTTGTAGAATCGGATCATTGTTGGCCATATGTGTTTGTCAAAGTATTTCCAGAGCACAAATAACGTATTGTGTTGAACAATCTGGTTCTGTTGCTCCACGTCTCGTCTGAACCATCATCTATGAAAGCCTCCCCAACGGACTCGCCTTATGTAGGATAGGTTCTTAGTTAATCAAAATAAAATCAATTTTGGAGAGGCAAACAATTGCTAATAAATAATTCAGAGTAAAACAGAGGAACAAAGGGATGGGGCGAAAGTTTAGGCCAAACACACAGAAAGAGAAGGCAACGGTATTCAGTCCACTCCTTGAGATTAATCACCCTATTGCACAGCTCTAGGAGAGATGTGCTCGCGAGCGCTAGCAAGAACAATGTTCTTGATTTCCATAGCTCTCAATCACCTTTCTCTCACTAGGGTTTCCATGCCTTAGGGCCGAATTAATCTCTCTTGGAATTTGTGAAGGAATGTCCTCATATTTATAGGGATCCCCAACCAATCATTAGCAGATAGAGGACATTCCCTGAATCATATGAGGACACGTGCTCTTTCCATGTACTTGGGTCACATGGGTGACATCACGGGCCGTTAGGATATTCCTTGGCGGTCTTATCCAGTGCACGCCACGCCATTCGCGACGATCCCTAAACCTCTCAAGCCTCCAAGCCACTTACATTCCCCTGTTCCGGTTAAAACTGGCATGGTCGCGACCAACTCGGGTCATGCCAACACTCCAAATAGGACCCACGAGGACCTCCCTACCCCTGCCTCGAGGTCAGGGTCGCTCGCGAGTCATGATCATAGATACTGGTGTCTTTCCTGTCGCGCTCATTCCTTTGTAGGAGGGTCGTGACGGGTATATCCCTCATAATACAGGGTCCCTCATAGGGGATACCCTATACTTGGGTAAATATGCCTTGAATTCCTCTTCCCGCGAGATATGCATCTCTCGCGATGGAGTTTTCCATTTTGCTGACTTTTGTTGACTTCTGACGTGTCTATGGTGATATTAACCCGCCACGTCGAAGGGTCTAATAGGTTGGTCAACGGTCCAATAAGTCCACGCGCTGACCTTACCTACAAAGACTATCGGATTTACTTGCTAACTAGTGGATGCGATGCCTTGAACTGTTCAGCGTTTATTGTAAACCAAGACAATAGAATTCACACAGAATCTTTCTGAACATAGTTGGTTCTTACGGTTGTGGCCATTTTGGCTCTGGAATACCAACTGGTTTCAAAGAGTATTTTTCAAGAATTCAGCCCTAAAATTCTTATAGAAGCGACCCACTTCACACTCACAATTTGTTATTAAGAGTATCCTGTTATATCCCACTTGCAAGGTATAAGAATTCTTAAAGTTAAAATTTAACCTAAACCGCTGTAGGTATCATTGTTTCACCATAGGAATGAGTTGGAGATATATCTCCTTAATGATACTCCTAAGTCTTATACAACTTAGTTGTACTGTTGAACCTAGATCTTGGGATCTCCAGTCAGCTAGGTTTGTTTGCCGTTATAGAGACTTTTAATTGATAGGCTTTAATCTCATTTCCTTCGAAGATCATTTGTTCTCAAATCAAAACCCTTTGGTTAACGGATCCGTAATATTCTTATGTGATATTGCAGTCTAAATGAGTACAAAAGTTTACGGTAACTTGTTTTCTATATAAATATTGAGACTTACCGTTCAAGATGGTCTTCTGTGCCTTTTTCACCATTGATGGCCATCACATTATAACTCCTGACATAGAATTAGACCATATTGGAACATCCTCTAAGAAATGTCTTCGCCACTCCGCTTACTATCTTTTGTTTAATGCAATGAGCAAATTAGTCTCCATCAACCATCATAGACCTTGCTATACATGCATGAGAATTTCCAAATCACTGCTGCCTCCAAATGTAATATTAAATCCACCCTTGGATTCTAAAACTTTAAATATGATACTCATATCAAAATACTTTACTCTTCAAGTATAGTTGGACATCTACAATAGTGCAAGTCTGTGGAAATTATATATTGCTTCCCCCACAATACTTTATTCTTTAAGTATAATTGAACATCTCCAATTGTGCAACAACAAGTTTCTCTGTGGAAATTATACATTGCTTTCACCACAATTATGAAATCAATTCAGAATTTATCAAAATAATTTTCATAGTTTATAACATGTCACAGACTATGTCAAAACGCTTTCTTCGTTTCTCATGTGTTTCTAAACACTGTAAGAAACAATTCCCACATTGAGTAACTCACTCAATATCAAGTAACTCTCTACTTAATTTCCACGATTTTCCACTCGGAAAATTGCCACGACTTTGTATTAAATACAACATGCATTCTAATGTACTCTTTCATATTCATCAGATACTTCCATAACATAAAAATCAATTCCACTATATTTAAAATATCTTGAGGGGTGTAGTTGTGTGATAACTACCAACCACTCAAGATTGTGAAAACTAAAATATTCCAAATCTCAGTTTTCATACCAAATCAAACATAACCAACCCATCTGCTAAGTTTATGGAAACCAAATTTCAAATAATCAAAAACATAAATTTGCATGTTTTATGTTTCTAATCAATTTGGTCCAAGTGACTTATTAAAAAGTCAAAAGGTTTATGGCTATTCAACAATAGTCATGCCTCTTGATTTAACCACAATGGTTACACCCCCTTAGTCAAACCTTTTGGTGTAATATCAATGGTCCCATCCCTTAGTTAAAACATAAGGATACAAAATAAAATCATTTTAAAGAGACAATTCAAAATTAAGAAACCCGTTGAGTAGTCACAACCCAAACGAAACAATTTATGTACAAAATCATATATAATCGTATGGCTAGTCTCATAACCCATCAAGGCACCGTATGAATTTACTAGCAACCAACCAAATTGCATTCTAATTACCCAACATGTGAAACAAAACTGCATTCCCTTTTTCAGTTAGAATCGTCTCTGAGGCAATTGATTTGCAAAAATTAAACCATTTTGCTTCCCTCCTTTAGAATTTTTCATTTTTGAACTTTTCCAAAATTTGTATTGAACCTATCAATAATCCATATTAAAACTTCTTACATGAAAAATAAAATTGGAAAGCAAAAGTGACACAGTGTCATTCACCAAGAAAGTGACACATAATTTGTTAGCACTATCAAGTGTCAAATTCACAATTGTATGGTGAATAAATTTCTACTCCAGAAACTAAGTCAACCATTGATAACAGTTCCGTGAATGTCGGCAACTATATGAAGCAAGAGTATTCAATCGTAAGAAAAAGAAACGGTAAACCACCATCAAAACATATTAGGCGGATTAGACGAGAACTATCTATATTAGTAAGTAGGATTACTTTTCGCGAAGGGAGCCTCCTGTTAGATTAGATAAATATTTGTTATTTGCTCTTATCTTTCTTTAGCTTATCTGTGTAACAAATACTTGTATTTATCCTTTATGTTTATCCCTAACTGATGGGATTGTAGCCTATCTCTTTTTGTGTATTTATACTCAACATTAGTGAATGAAAAGATATCAATTTCTTCTTCCAAACTTTACATGGTATCAAACCCGTTCTGCTATAATTCATAAGAAATATCCTTCTCTATTTTTTTCCCCTCATGGCTGGTGATGATCCATCAATTACTAGTTCCTCAAAAGCCCAAATTCCTGATCCTATTGATGAAAATAGCCCTTATTTCCTTCACCACTCAGATAGCCCTGGGACTGTTTTGGTCTCCCATCGCCTTACGGGAGACAATTATGCTACATGGTCACGTGCCATGAATATGGCCCTTATTGCCAAAAACAAGGTGGGGTTGGCTTTCTCCCGCAACCCAATCCGAAGTCTTCTACTCATTCGCTTTGTATTCGAGCGAATACTATGGTCTGTTCTTGGATATCAATGCTTGTGATAGAGATCTTGCTGACAGTGTTATTTTTGCCTCGTCTGCCTATGAGGTTTGGAAAGATCTCCATGACCCTTTTTCCCACAAAGATGCTCCAAGAATATTCCAACTTAAGAAACTCATTGCAAACCTGCTACAACATCTGTCTTCCCTATCATCTTACTACACCAAGCTTAAGCAATTATGGGATGAACTGACCTCCTACTCAACTTCCACTCCATGTTCTTGTGCAACCTCCTTCAATTTCAATACTTATTTGTGGATTCCAATTCCCGGATAGTCATTTCAAACTGGATGTTGTTCTGTATTGGGTTACAAAGGATGCCCCAATATCCTCCCAAGTTCTCTTCTTTGAAATGTCCTGATTCAAAAACCAACGCAGTGCTGGTCCAGTGAGAGTCTGTTGAAACATCTAGCCCATTGCATCTTTTTCGACATTATACATAGACAGAGTGCCGACGTAGGTTTGCAAATGGGCTTTCGGGTCTCCGCTTCCATCAAACTTCTCCCATTCTATTGGCTTGAACCGATCAGGAAGCCTTGCGTCTGGGAACAGGCAAAGCTTTTCCATGTCAATGCCTGTAGTGGCTATCTTTTCCTGTTTCTGAACAGACTCTTCGAGTTTGGTGATTTTGGCCGTCATTGCTTCCAAACCCTGATTGTCTTGCGGGTGACCTCCTGGTGGACCCCCTAGTGGTAGTGAGAGCTGGGAGGTTAATTCCTGAATCATGAGCATCATCTGGGCCATCTGCTTGTTGTTGTTTACCCGTTGCTCCGCCATGGCTTCTTTAAGGACCTGGACTTCGATTTTCTCTGTTGACTCGGCAGCTTTCAACATTGCTGAAAAACTTGTTGAATCTGACTGTAATGTTTCTGACGCAGTTTGAATTAACCGCTGGTTGGGTGATCGGGATTGTTTGTCGGGTCAACCTTTGTTCTGAAAAAGTCGACTTCAAGTGGTAAGGTTTTCTTGTTTGTCTCAATAGCTAAGAATTGATAGTAAAAGAAAATTTGAATTCAAAAGTGCCTCTGCTTGTTTTATTTTGAAAAGAAAAATATCGTTTTTGTGTCGTCGCACATTTCACCCTAAGTCACAAAAGGCATTTTCAACAGCCATGGGTAGGTCACTACTCGGTAGGTTAAGTTCCTTTGTGTTGGAACCAGAGCCGGTCAACTTTCGTGACCATCCAAGACAGAGCAATAAGGCTGTTGACGCTTAAATAAAAATGTGTTTAAGGCCAGACAAGATCACCAGGAAGCCGTTCGAGCATGACTGACACTGGAGGTGTTTGATTAAAGGAAAACGGTCTAAAAAAGGCTGCCCCTTTCCTCAGTATTTCTTTTGACAATGTATCCTTTGAATTGGAGAACAAGACTTTGGGAAAATTTGAAAATGGACTAAGTTATTTAATAATATCTCATCAGAATGCTAGAATAAACATCCTCATAAATGAGGTTGATTACTCAGTTAAGGTCACCGATGAGAGTTTATTGAAGATTTTAGGCCATCTTAATTATCTTTAGTCTCATCTTCCTAAGGACTATGCGATTTAAACAACGTGCATTGAAATACACAACTCTTCATCGGGCAGGGCAATCTCTTAATACCGCAGGAAAGGCCACAATTTATGGTCCGACCGTCCAAAATATTTATGCTAAAGTGTATCATGCAAAATGATAGTATATACAGGAAAAAACAGTAAACAAGTAACAGGATATAAGCACATAACCTTAACCTATGGACCTTGTCGTAGATTGGAAGGTTCTACGGTTTTCTATATGCAAAGGCCGGTTTTGGTTTAAAGGGGTTCCCCAGACTAGAGCCAATATTTGCCTCCCAGTGCCAAGTGTACTGCATGTCAAAGGTCAAATGGCAGGCTGACTCATCATCGTCCAGGGTTGCTGAGAATCTTGGGATGTCTTAACACCGGTAGGCCGGGTAGGGTAACCAAGACGCAACAGTGAAGCTTATCCACAATCGATACAAGTGCAATGCAAAAGTTTGACAATAAAATTATTTTCAAAATCACACAAATAGTTTTCAAGTTTGGCTCACTTAAATTAATCCATATTTTGATAATTTTCACAAACAAATAACCCAAAAAGCTCTAGGGAGAATGGCCAGGCGAGGCCCTATTAGTCCACCATGCCTTCCTTTGATAGCGCGAAGCATTTTCGTTTTGACAAGCTTTCGGGGGTCGTTTTACAAGTGAAAAAGATCAAGAATAAAGATTAATTTAAATCCCCAGCGGAGTCGCCATTTTGTGGACAGCGCCACGCGGCTCGAGAGAGAAGATATTGTATTTGAAAAATGAAAACGAAAAATGAGTAGCCACCCGGGTGAAACTGATTTTGGTACCTGAGAAACTGTTGAAAAATAATATTCATAACTCTTGTGCTATTTGGAAAAGAATTTGATCTACGAAAAGATTCTTGGATTCAGGAGCCAAGTTACGAATGGGGAAGGTTTTGTTTTAAAAGCACCCCGGTCGCCCGGGGAAATCCCCGGTCTTTACTAAATATTTGTGGGATTTTTAGAAAATATTTTATTGTAAAAACTTTAACAAATAAACGAATAAAGAATGAAAATAACAATAAAAACGAAACTATGGGATCATAACGGGAATTAAATGAAATGCATGGATTTAATACTAAATAGAAGAAAAGTGGAGGAAAAAGTGCAATAAGAGATGGCTTAACCAGTAAACATAAAAACAGAGGAATGGTCTGGACCACAAAAAGTCAGCCGCCCGGCTAGACAACTTGGTCGCCTGGCCAACCTGCCTCTATTTTTTGGAAAATTTTGATTTCGAACAGGGGGCAAAACGTCACCCTGGAAAACATTTTTTTCTTCTTAAAATCATGCTTTTGGGTTGCAAAACATTTGAACCATGTATTTTGAGAAAAATATACCCCCGGGATAACGAAGAATACCGCCTGATACGAACCCGAGGGGGTGGTTTTTGTAAGGGACCGTGTAAAAACAATCACTTTTTGGAGAAGTTTCGATTTGGCCGATAAAAAGTCCCAGTAATTGCTTCTTGGATTTCTCAAATCACAAAGGTATAATCGGAAGTTATTTTTGAGTAAAGCAAAATCGTCTTTCACCCATTTTCTTCGGAGAAAAATGTGTCGTTTTTCAGTTTTGTACTAAAAGTGAGGGGATGAAATTTTGATGTGATTAAAATTTTAAAATTTTGGAAATACCATTGTTTCCAAATGGGGGTTACTTCCTTATTTTCATAAATAAATTAAAGTAAAGAAACTCTTTACTTAAGTTTGGTTTATGAAAATAGGTATTGTGGTCACATATTATATACACAAGTCACACTTGGGTGTCTTTAAAACACATTTGAAACATGAGGGGTGCAAGTGTAATGTGTGTGTGTGTATCTTCATGTGTGTAATGGTCAAACCTTAGTCAAAATCAAGGCAGCTGGCTCTTATCTCTCTCTTCCTCTCTCAAATTTCTTCCATTGATACACCTCAAAGCTTAATAAGGCAGCTGCCCCAAAATTTCCAGCAGCTGCCCCAATTTTCTGGGTGGTTTCCGGCCACCCTTTGACGTCCGTTTGGCCTCCAATCGTCCGGTACTTCGAACACTTGATTTATAGCAACGTGGTAACCTCAAAAACCATTTTGAAATCTTTAAACTACGACTTTGACACGTGATTTCATTGGACACATCATTATACGTATCGGATACATATCATATTGAGTTGGTTGCCCCATTTGGCGAAAATTGTGGCGTTTTGGAAAGAAAAGGGATGCATAGAAAGGTTTTGATGAATTAAATGTTTTGAGATGATAAAAATGGTTTAACGATTCTAGGGATCACCCGTTTGGTGTCCTTGGCCGCGGGTGCACGGAGCCCACGAAATCCGGCAGGGGTGCACGGAGCCTACGAAATCCGGCAGAGGGATTCATTCACTATTAAATGGAATGGTTGATTTTATGAAAAAGTTGGAAATGGAAATGTTTTGAAGTTAAAATGGCGTTTTGGCAAACATTGGATACTTGGACACGAAATTGGACACATATGATACATTTTGACAATTTAGACTTACTAAATGGATTTTCAAGTTTCATTTGGGTACTTTCAAAATGGTTTTGGACACTTGGATACGTTCGGGACACATGGATACATTCCATGGACACTTGGGTACATTATGGACACGTATCGCTTGTTTTAGCTCTCATTATGATTCTTTGATCACTTCTTTCATGACAACCCACATCGTGTGCACTTATCATATTTATACACCTAGCGGTTGTAGTATGGCTTTCCTACTGGGCTAGTGAGCTCACCCTATCATTTTCAGGTACACGGCGTGGAGCATGAGATTGCATGCTTGTGGAGTGATGCATTACATGGAGCTTATACATGCATGAAGTTATTTTTCCATCTTGTAACTAGTATTTTTGGTACATGGCAATGTAACTTCTATTCATTCAATCTTTTGACTTATTGGGACTTATGTAGTAACTTTAAACTTTTATATCGGGAATCTATGTATTCGGGTACAAGATAGTACCGTTTAGCGAACCATTGACTGATGTATGTTATGGAAGTTTGACTTGGACTTTTATATGGAGAATTGTTGACTTTTGACTTGTGCCACGTAGATGTTGTGGAATTTAGTTTGTTAAAAAGTAGGGCGTGACAATTTTATTGAAAACAAAGCCACCCGAGTCCAATAATGACTAGTATAGTCATACTGGGCCCGGGGAAATCCCTCAGAGGGCCAAGGTTTGGAATCCGACCGAGAAATGCATTTTATACCTTTGGAACGATCAACTGGACGTGAAAACTTCGGGTTTGTGGGAAAATTGAAAGAGCCTGAAGTATTTGGTACGGTTTTCTGAAGCTACTGGGTTTTTGGAAGAGTGTGAGAAGAATAACAGGTGGTTTTTAGGCAGTGATGATCGACGTCGGAAGTGGTGGCTTTGAACTATGATGGATGCTCGTAACCGTCATCGGTGGTTTTTCCGGGTGAAACGAACAGTGTCTGTTGAACGGTGGAGGAGGGGGAGTATTTATAGACGGAGGGAAACCCACCAAATCACGAAAACGATCCTCGCCATCATGATATTCGTTCTGCGATCGATTATATTCATTTTGCAGACGATCTTCTGAAACCCAGATTTCCAGATTTGACAATCAAAGTTGGCCAGCCGGCCAACCTAATTATCCGCACGGTGGAGTTGATGTTTCAATCAAAAAGTTAGCCGGGCAGCTAACTTGAGTTGGCCGGGCGGCCAACTTTAACAAGCCAAACTTCGCGGGGCAACCCCAGGTGCTACCGAACTCTGTTTGGTGCGTGGTTGGTACCGTTGGAAAGCTTGTTGAGTCTACTTTCTAACTGTTGTTTGAACATAACATAAGTTGTACATCAAAAGTTATAATGATTTTACCCTAATTAGGTGGTCGGAAAATGAGCCGTTTTGGTAAAATCCTCATATCTCCCTCATTTCAAAATGGTTCGAGACATATTATATATCAAAAAAGAGGGTTTTTAATGTACTAAAAAATGGTGTAGAGTAGGGTGTATGTTGAAGAGATTTTCCTTGGGTTTTTGTACAAAGAGCATTGTTCCAAAGCTTTCGAGGCACATTTTGACTTCTATCATCATTGGGGAGCCGTCCGGCCACGGCTTTGAGGACATTTGGGAGGTCCAAATTGGGGTGTCTATAACTAAATTGTCATGGGCACAGAAAAAGGTTCTCATTGTCTAATTGTGCCAAGAATCAGTTAGTAGCTAACTTACTTAAAGCTTGAGTGACTCTCCTTCCATCCGCCATCTCAAATTTACTTGGCTTCACGATCTTCGCAGGTCCACATGTATATCAGGGTCCTGGTACTTTCAAAGTGAAGTTCTTTGGCATTCTGATGGTTTTATTACTTGTTCCAGCTTTTCCAACACTAAGCTGGAATGAGCTCACTGCATTAGCTAGGTCCTGGACCCAGGAGCTTATGACTCCCCCTATGTAGCTATTTGCAGTCTGTTGATTGTAAGGAGTTCCTGGCAACAAATCCACAACTGTTGGATCCTTCTTACAGCTATGTGGAATGTCCCCTTTGAACCTAGAACAATCCCCTTGCTCTGTGGTTTGCGCTCCCCTCATGCTCCAGATTACTTCCTCTTTCGCCCATGTCCATCCAAAAGGTCCATCCCAGTGCTTTGATGTGTCGATATTGTTGGAAGTTATAGATAGTGACAACACCTGCCATTTTGAATAAAAGTTGGGTATAAAAAATGTAATAGTTAAAACAAGGCAAAAACAAAAAGTAAGAATTATGCAAATAACAATACCAAGAGGTACCATTAAGAGGACTTCCCCAAAGAAGAATAGAGGAAATTCATATTTTCTTGTGTAAATCATTGTAATTACAAAGCCTACTATGCATGGCATTACGAATGGAGTGTTCCGGCATCCACTATGGGATCATGCATCCGTGCTAAAATGATCGGAAGCTGATATCACCCCATGATGTAGCCAAAGTTTATCAATCAACGGATTCAGTAGATTCCATGTGCGAAACAAGATTTTGCATCTTGCAGAACACACGAAAGCTCTCCACAGTTTACTAGGGTGTGGGGACTAGTTGGATTGTTTGGTTACGCAGATTTTTGTTTTGGTAAAATTAGCTTCTGTAAAACAGTCGCATTAGACTTGGGGATTTTTTGTGTAATTGTTCTTCTTATTAGGGGCTTTTGTGATATTTGTGATAGTTAGTATCTGAATGTCGGTTAAGAGGCAGTTGTTGGCTCATTCCAGC
>JAXBDA010003211.1:0-36241 GCA_036023075.1 Gaultheria prostrata | reverse complement strand
CGGTTCGGATCATAAAAAAAAAATCGGGAACGTGGAGGTCCGGAAGTCCGGAGCCCGGACTAGAAGTGCTCCCTATATATATATATATATATATATATATTGTGTTTAATATTTGTATTACTTTTATGCAAAGTTCTTTTATTATTTACTTAATTTTATAACATAGACATAGTTTTGTGAATATATTTTTTTCCACTTTCACACCATTATTATTATTATTATTCTTCTTCTATAGGAAACATTCCTTTGCGCTCTGTCTAAGAACTTGTTCAATTTTGCAAGAAAATGAAAATTTGTGTGTTTCCTAAAAATTAACAAAAATAACATATCAGAAATCTATTCAATTGAAATCTGAATAAATAAATAGATACACATATACATATATAAATGGAAGAGAGTTGATTGGACGAGATGAGACCTGTATTCTTCGTATTTGTCGAAATCTTCCCAACCGCCGTGACTGTTACTGGCCATGATAATAAAAGCAAGAAGTGAAAACAGGAAGCCTAAACCTCGTAGAGCCAGCAAACCTCTCTTCACCAAATCCTCTCTCCTCCATCGTCTCAGGATACCCGTAACACCAAACCCTGTTGCCGGCGTCTGGCTCTCCACGTCCCCGGCAGGCGGCGCTGCCGATTCCGGGGCCGTCTTTGTCGTGTCGTCCGTCATTTTTCTCCTTCAATTGTAAGCGTCCAATGGTGAACAAGAATTAGGGAAATCTGTGATTTGAGCCAAGAACAAAGGGAAAGACAATTCGAAGAGTTTCGAAACCAATCAAGGCAAGAATTATGTATGAAATTTTTATTTCAATTTCCTATTGTCATCTTGTTCTTGACAACTCATCTGGCGGGTATATAAATAGAGTTATTATTGGGTGTTACGGGATCATCGTGCCATACAAAAGAGAGATTATTCCGTGCTTTGGCGTAATGTCACCGAATAATCTCTCCAAACCACCAATCATTTCTAGACTCTTGACTTTATTCATAGAGAGAGAGAGAAACGTGTAGAGGAGACAGAAGTGTGGGGATGAGAGAGGTAAATTGAGACACAGGAAAACGTGAAGATGAGAGAGAGAGTTGAGCCTTGAGAGAGAGAGAGAGAGAAATGTGGGGATGAGAGAGGGTAAATTGTGACACGGAGAGAGAAACTAGGGCTGTTCCGCTAAGGTAGTTTATTGGGTTTTTGGTTTTTCACTGCTTTTTATGTGATGTATAATGAGAGAGTGACTGCCTCAGTTTTAGAAATAAACATGGCTCAGCACGTTAATTGAGTCGATCTCAAATTTGAGTTTTAGGCTCATTTAGTAAACGAGTTCCGTGTAAAGTTCTGTTCAGCTCGCAAAAGTTCGGCTCGTTTAAGGAGGATTGTTTTTTGAGGGTGCAAAAGTTCGGCTCGTTTAAGGAGGCTCATTTAATTTACCCTGACTCGGCTCATTTACAAACAAACTGAGCTCGAACTCGTTTTTTGGCTCGTTTATAATGCTCAACTCATTTGCACCCTTAGATGAGAGAACGAAACGTGGGGAGGGTGATTATTACAAGTAGGGCTGCAAACGAGCCGAATCGAGCCGAACTTTTGAATGTTCAAGTTCGTTCGTTAAGTTTTCAAACGAACTCGAGCCGAGCTCGAACTCACTAAAAATTTGACGAGCCGATCTCGAGCCGAGCTTGCCTAGGTTTGATTCGAACTTGAACATGTTCATGAGCCTTAACGAGTCAAAAATACTATATATTTATGCTCTCATACAGGTCTAAAACTGTAAATAAAATTTTTATTTTGCACATAAATAAGCTCATACATATATAAGATTATAAAAATATATTAAAATTTTAAGTTTGTAATACGTTTAAAAGTTTTATATACATATACGAGATAAAATTTTCATTATGAACATGTAAAAGTTCTTACATGTTCAATGTTATATGTGAAATTCTTGCGAGATATATGTATACTCTAGGTTCGCGAGCCCAACCGAGCCGAATATCGTCGAGTTCAAGTTCGGCTCGTTTATGGACCGAGCCTAATATTGGGGTCCAGGTCCGGCTCGTTTAGTAGACGAGTCGAACTCGAATGAGCCCTTACCAAATCGAGCATCGAATAGTTCGCGAACGACTCGGTTCATTTGCAGCCCTAATTACAAGTGAGAGACTGAGAGCTTGAAAAAAGAAGACGAATTGTGCGTGAGATTTTTGGGATGTGGAGACTTTATTTTTTTTTGAAAAGCAAAAATAATAATTTTATTAATCTTTGGAGAGGTACAAAGATTAAAGGGAAACGAGACCCTCCCCAACGATTGACAAGAAGCCAATTGAGAAAACCGAGGTCGAAGCCCGACACCCCAGTGGGTCGAAACATACCCAAATATTACATTTCAAATACACCTTCAAAATAGAATGGGCCAAGCCCAATAAGAAGAACCCTAGCAGTAATACGCACACATTGCCGCCACTGCCATGCCGCAATCATCAACCACGGCCACCTGGAGAGAAGAGTCGCTGCCACCCCATTGCCGATACCCGGGGAACAAGCCCCTATTGCTGCCCCGAAGAACAGATCGACTGACCTCCACATTAGGCCAAACCCGTGACGCATCTCAGCACCTCCTCGCTCCACGCTCCATCTGCCATCATCACCAAAGCAACCCAACACCTCCATGCTCCATCCGCCATCATCACCAAAGCAACCACCAGTCATCCATTCGCCATCCCGCCATTGCTTCCAGTATGCCCAACACACCAGCGCCGCCTCCACCATTGACACTCCGCCGACCGACACCCGCACGCCAACCATGGCAGGCCCCAACACCACATAATGAAGAACATAATAAAAATTATACTTTAAAATTTTGAAATAATTTAATTTTAAATTTATAAGAATAGATATAATGTCAACAATGCTAATATTAATTTTTTTTCTCAACTATATTTCTCTCATAATTTTTTTCGGGTCCTATTGTGGGCCCAGGCCCACACTTAATTTTTTAATTTTTTTTGTTTTCATTTTAAAATTGTCCTTTATGAAATACCTTCTCCTTTTAATCACTCTCATATATTCTAGATTTCATTTAATTCTAATCTATTTATTTCAAAATTATAACAATTCCAATACAACGGTGAAATGAGATGTGTAATGCAAAAAATAGCCATCGCTTACTGTTTGAACGCATAATGTCCAAAATTCAAAAGTGGCTAAACGATGGCTTACGAGCATTATACTACTTTAGCACTTCCTCTGTCTCATTTTGTTTATCCATTTTAAAAGATTGTGCCAATTTTTAATTGCTTATATTTTTCAATCTATAATATTTTTCATGATTTTGAAAACTTCGTATTTTAGAACTAATTGAGAACTATTAAACAAGATTCATATTGCATATTTTTTAAAATTCATGTTAGAAGATATAAGCGGTTGACTGAGTACTTGATTTTTGAAAATTGACAAACAAAATGGGACGGGAGAGTAATTACATACAATTTTTATGTTTGTCTTGTTTATTTCTCTCTGTCAATAGAACCCACAATGTAATTCGAATTTGGAAATTTTGGAATGAAATGATTTTCACACTTTTTTTTTTTGTAAGTGCATCCCTTTTTTGTTTTCACTAAAAGACAAAAAATGAGTGCACTTATAAAAAAGGGGGTGTGGAAATCAGTATGTCCTTTCAAATTGGAGTGTGTTGATAAATATTGCAAATGTAATTCTTGTATATTGAGTTGGTCTTACATTTTATCCGCTGAGACAATCAAGCAATTATTTTGTATTAATAATTTATTTAAGTAACTTTCATTATAATTATGTTAGTTTTTTGTAATATTTTTTGTACAAAAGTTCTTTTATTGGTTGAAGCATGTGTAAAAGGTGCCCCACTCGTCCAAATTAAATTTCTGGTTATGCCACTCAACACACAACGCTTGTTAGCTGTAAATATATGTAAATAACTTCGTCGTGTGGTTCTGGTGGCCTTGAATGACATGGTCTCGCATTACTTGGTAGTAGTTTTTGATAGAATTGGACAGGATCTACGTTTTGTTTAGTGGAAAACCAAGCCAAGAGTGACATTATTATGTTTTGACGAGTTCTCCGTGATTCGAGGTGCTTATCTTATCTTGTAGCACGCGTTTAATGAACATATCAAATGGACATTTTAAAGCAAAATCAAATGAAATAGTATTTTCTTCTTATTGCAGATTTTATGATGATGTAAAAAAAAAAAACAAAGATTTATATATTCTCACTGTTTTTGAAGATTAATGCAGTCTTTTTTCTTTCTGATGCACAAGATCAATATGGCCTGATCGGTTGCGCACAACTAAAGGTGGCAAATGGGCGGGTTTGGGCAGGTTCAAATGGGTCGAGGGTTGAATATGGGCGGGTTAAATATGGGTCATTATCATGTGGGTTGAAACGGGTTGGGTCAAATATGGGTCAAGTCATACCCAACCCGACCCAACGCAACCTGTTTATGATAGAACATCACAGTATGTGATGTAGTTTTCTTCCTGAAAATCCTTTGATTTCATTCCATCTAAAGACCACAAACATTACATTCATGCAACTGTAGCAAATATTTGCGTACATTCATGCCAGAGATCCGGTGCTCTCGCTCTTAAATCGTTTCTCTACATTCCGATCTCCTCTCAATCTAACCAAATTCCCAGATTCTCTGTTTCTATTAATATACATTTGCTCCAATTTGGAAAAAAAAAAAAAGCATTTCTGTTGTGAATTTGGTGATACTAATCACTCAGATCAGGAGAGAGAGAGAGAGAGAGAGAGAGAGAGAGAGAGAGAGAGAGAGAGAGAGAGAGAGAGAGATTATTTTTTATTTTTTATACTTTGGAAATTCGAGAGAGAACCTATTCATCTCAAGGAAAAAATACGAGCATGCCAAAATTTTCGATTTCTTTTTGAAATTTTTGAAAGAGGTAAGTGGAGCTGGGGGGCCAAAATGGGGGTGGGGCCCATGATCATTAGCTTGATAGTCCACCGATCAGTGCCAAACTGCCAATGGCAAAATTGTTTTTCCGAAGGCCGAAGAAAAGAGGAGAGAGAGAGAGACAGTGAGTTGAGAAATGTAGAATTTCTTCACCTAGCTCTAACCCATTTTGAACCCATTTTCAATCCATTTAAACCCATGGAAGTATGGGTTTATATGGGTTCAACCCATATCAACCCATAATACATTATGGGTGGGTTTGGGCTGATTATAATTGGATGGGTTTGGACGGGTTCATTTAAATGGGTTCAAATTGCCACCTCTACGCACAACTATTAAATTGAGATCTTTTTTCCATAGAGTTTGCAGAATACATGCGGGGTGTTGTTCAATCTACACCCTCCTGGGTTGAGCTCCTCTGGTCGGATCTGGTTCTAGCCCTTTCACACCTGTCTCTACAAAAGAAGGAAATCACGCTAATTGTTGACGATCAGAAGACACTCTGATGGTTAAATCTGTCCCAAAAGAAGATGTAAAGACAGATCTTAGTGAGGGAGAGAGAACGAATACCTTTTACGGTTTATCACTGTAGTATTTTCTAGGAGCGCCTTGGAGGTAAAGGGCTACACGTGCCGGTCTCGTGTGGTGGTGATGTCACCAACAATCTCTTTGCCAACATCCACCTACTGACTAGACGTCGCACATGATGACCTCCAGGCACTATGTGTAAAGACTCGAAAATTTCTAAAATATTTTATCCGAAAAAAGAAGTGGGGAATTTGAGAAATTTCATTTCAATGCTTAAATATAGCAAATTATTGGGGTTTACTTATTGGAAACACACACACTGTGGATGGGTGTATAGTGTAGTTTGTACTATAAAAGCTTAAGCGGAGAGAGAAAATCACATTTCCCCCTCCCGCCCACACTAGCCAGCTCTCTCTCACTCTTTCTCTCTACCCCTCTCTTGATTTTCTTGGGATCAATCACACCCACTCCAAACCCTTGGAGATCCACTCTCTAACATCCATTCTCACACAGTTTGGAACCTGGGATTTTCGTGTAGAGGCTTGGAGGGAACATTTCAGTGGGTTTCAAGGTTAGAAAAGCTAGGGTCGTGGTTCAAGGTTTGATTCAAGCTCAATCAAGTTAAGGTAGGGGTTTCTTCTACTTGTTCTTGGTGTTTATGGTTGATTGTTGCACAAAAACATGATTTGAGTCTATCTCCTTTGATTTAGTAGAAGATCTTGGGTTTAATAGCATGAATCTAGAATTTTGTTCTTGTATCTTTGAATTTATTGATACCCATTGATGATCCATCACTCTTCATGCATACCTTGTTGATTTGGTAGTAAATTTCTGAGTTTGAGATCGAAATGTTGAGTTTGGGTGAAAATGTTGAAATTTGCAAAAATTCGTGCGCGTTTTGGTTTTCTGAAATTTTTCGTTTGGACGGGAATTCCCGACCGTCGGGACGGTTTTGGCAGCTTACAAGGGTTATAAGGGATTTGTGCACACCAGAAATCAAGTCTTCAAAATATCAACTTTTCAAATCAACCCTTGTGCACGAGTTGAGTACCCTTGCGCAAGGGTACTAATCTGGAACCCATTTTCTAAAATTCATCTTTTATGTCAGTTTTTGTAAGAGTTTATAGTTTTTACCTCATTTCTCGTCATATTAGTTCCTCATTTTTTTAAAAAGGGTGATCTGTTCATCACAGTTAGGATCATCAGAAGATCTCCTCAAGTCAATTTCCAAAAATTAAGAACAAGAATAAATATTTCAAACAAATTTTGATCAAAAATTTAGAAAAGGAAAGTTTGGGTGAAGAGTACCCGTGCGCACAAGTTGAGCACCCATGCGCATTGGTGCGTAGCCGTGCACACAGGTTGATTACTTTGATGATTGATTTTTACTAGTTCAAATTACATAAAACATGTTACATCTTGCATTCATTTAATATTCATGCGGCATCTATTTTACCTATTTACTGTCTTTAAATCCCCGTTATTTTGCCCCCGTCCCCTTATATGAACAAAGTTTCATAATAAATTTTTTTTGTAATATACCACAAACATTAAGTAGAGAGGGGCCCTCGTGTTGGGCTAGGGGGGGTGCCATCCCTCTCGAAACTAGGCTCCAAACCCAAGATATTGCGGTTATGATGGCCAGTAATAAAATCTTTTCCGAAATACGGCACATAAGTAATTTTCAAGTCCGGTTTCTTGGGTGACGATCCTTAAACCCGAGTGGCGACTTCGAATAGAAGTCGAGAGCCCCATGGCAGCGTCCACAAGCTGACGACTCTGCTGGGGAGAATCTCTGGTTAATTCATATTTACTTTTAATACCTTGTGTGATATTTTAAATATGGTTTAATCAAAGAAAAGCCAAACTCAAAAAAATGTTCGTGGGATTTTTCAAAAATATTTTATTATGAAACTTTTGCATTACACGTGTATGATTGCTAGCCGCGTTGGTGTATTTTGGCAATCCTGTCCGACTTGCTGGTGATAGGGTATCCAAAAATTCCTAGCAACCCTCGACCGTGATTAGTCATCCCTGCCGATTGTACCGTTGCTTCACAATACACTTAGCAGTGAGAGGCACAAGTTGACTCTAGTCCGGGGTACCCTTCTTAGACTAAAACCAGCCTTTGCATATAGATAGCCGCAAAACCTTCCAAAGTAGAACATGACCCACATGGTAGGATTATGTGCTATATCCTGCTTATGTGTTACTGTTTTCCATATCTTATCATCATGCTACATGCATCACATTTGTATAGCATTTTGTATAGACTAACGAGTAGATTAGTCCTTAGAATAACTTTAGGATAGTTTCCTCTCACGGTTTGTAGAAGGTTCCCTTTCCCAATGAAGAGTCGTGCATTCCAAAGCATGTTGTTCAGCTCATTTAGTCCTTAGGATAATAGGACTTGCGAAAATTCCATTTCTCCCAAATAAGTACCTTAACAATGGCCTAACGGACATTAGGAATAATTGTCTCACACTAGGGGCACCTGCTTCTAAAACCAAAGTCAGGTCCTTGAAAGGGATTTGTCAAGCAAATTTTCCCAAGTCGTGTTACTCGAAACAAATGGATACATTGTCAAAAGTAAGTCCAAGGATTGGAGCAACCTTCGAAGCCGTATCTATCAATCTAAGAGACTTTAGATCAATGGAGTTTGCAATACCTTCGGTGTTTGTCGTGCTCATGACGGCTCCTCGTGTTTTGGCCTACCCTTAAGGCATTAGTAGCTGAATTGCAACAACCATATTGCTGTGCCTCAGAGGATTACAAAGGAGATTGGCTCTGATTCTAACAATGATTGGAATTTAACATGCTTGTTGTGAGTTAGCCCGGGTTGTTGGAAATCATCTGTGCAATGTAATAAGTGAGATCAAAATCGGTAGTACAGTCTAGGGGCAGAGTCTTAGGAAGATACAAATATCAACACCTGCACGTCAACACATGCACCAATAAAACAAGCAGGGGCACTTTTGAATTCAATTTTGCTTTACTGTCAACCGTTAGTCCAGTCAACACAACCGTACCTATAATCTCAAAGCAAGTTCAAACCGAAGTTTCATCAGTCAAGATGGGTGAACCAAATGAAATGGAAGCACTCAGAAAGGAAATGAATGGTTTGGGAGAACGCACTAACAACCAGATCGCCTAACTCATGATTATGATACAAAATGTCCATGTCGTGCCTGGGATTTCGACCAAGGGTTTGGAAAAGGGTTTATGGTCGAGTGATCCAAGTGATATTCAAAGCGAGGTGGTTTTATAAAACACGAGTTTTACAGCTGTGACTGAGCCAGAACAAATTTGGTATAAAATAACTCAGAGTCGCCATTTGACATGATTTTAGGTGTGCTAAGTCACCATATAAATAGATATTTTGAAAAAGAGAAATAAATATCTCAGATCGAATGACCCAGTTTTGTTTTTGTATTACTGACTCAGTTTTGTTTGGTAGAGAAGAAAATGTTCGGTAATTCACTGTTACGTGTAGGGAAGCCGGAGCACCCTACCTTGCCCTTTCGGCACTCAGAACAAAATAGGTGATTGAAGACTTGTGAGAATGGTAATTGATGACATATATACAATGAGAAGAAGAAAACTAATTTTCTGTCTGAAAATGCATTTATTACGCAGACATCTAAAATAAAAGGGGGGATATATACAAAAGAAGGATTTGGACCGAGTCCGGTCTTAGGGCTGCCTACTTAACTCCGATCTCAGGAGAATCAGACCGTCACGTAGTTCAAGAAGACAAAAGGAAGTGTTAGCGATTGGAATCGAGCCTGGTCTCAGGAGAATCATGTCTCACGTAGTTCGTAACAGAAACTAAAGTTTTAGAGAAGTTCGCTGGAGAATTTAGCTAGCGAGGCACAAAGGCGTTTCTACCGTACACAGAGGACAATGTTTAAACTCTAGCGGGGACAC
This sequence comes from Gaultheria prostrata, assembly GCA_036023075.1. Classification (NCBI taxonomy): domain Eukaryota; kingdom Viridiplantae; phylum Streptophyta; class Magnoliopsida; order Ericales; family Ericaceae; genus Gaultheria; species Gaultheria prostrata. The sequence continues at coordinate 26,847 of JAXBDA010003211.1, read as the reverse complement.
TACTGGAGAGTGAAAATATTCGAGGGACCTTCTGACATCTCCAGAAGGTTCTGAGCTGAAGATGGGTCTAAAAAAACTGCATGGCTCAGTGGGAAGAAAATAGAAAAATAGTCATTCGGGGCCACCGATATTTGACGGGTATTCCTGGGATGTTTTTGGCGTGGCCGCAATGCCGAAAATCGGTTCAAAACGCTGTTTATAAGTCCGTAAGAAAAAGTTGAAATATCCCGATCGGAGACGAAAACTAGCTACCGGCGAGCCCTGAGGTACATCTTGACCAGAGCCGAAAACTGGCAGCCAGTAGGCCCCCAGGATATATCCGGTATAGTTTTAGAACGTAAAAAGGAGTGCAGTCTAGAAGACTTTTAAGTAAAAAGTTTAATTTTATCGCCCGGAGCCAAAAAAATAGTCTCAGGCAGCACCAGGGTCATCCTCGGTAGGGCTTATAGGCTGAATATAGGTTTTTTGAGACTCGAGGGGTATTTTGATAAAAAAATTGATAAATTTAATTTTAGGGGTCTGGATGGCCGTTGACGGGTCCCGGGAAGCTTCTGGATTGTTTCGGTAGACTGAAATGACTCTGAAGGGTAAAATGCTAATTAATAAAGCAAAATAGTTTAATTTTTTTTGGCTCAGTGTTCGAAGCACGCTACTGTTATGAATTAAAAAATTTATGTTTGAATAAGAATTTGCAATTGTGTAAAATGTAAGATACACAAAGCAATAACAAAAAAATAAAAAGTACTCCCTCTGTCCCAATTTAAATGTCTCTCTTGCCATTTTGGGATATCCTAAAATAAAGGTCCACTTTCTATAAACATCCATTAAAACATGCCAAATTCCATTTTTATCCTTAAAATGTATTCTTTCCATCCCAATTAGTTTGTCATTTATCTTTTAGTTTATAACGTTTTTCATGATTTTACAAACTTTGTATAATAAAACTAATTATCAAAGATCCATATTACGTATGTTTTGAGTTCCACATTAAAAGCCACAAATAATTTAAATACATTTAAATAACTTCACAATTTTAGAGGTTAATTTTGAAAATCTGAAGCAACAATTGTGACTTCATAAAAAGGTTGATTCCCTGTAAAGAGAACTTAAATTGGGACGGTGGGAGTATGATATTTATTCATTTATGATATCTAAATAGGTGTGAGTGGGAGGAGTAATTGTGTCAAACTGTTGGGAGAAAGTAATTTGGAAAAATACAAAAAAGAGTGAAAATAAGGAGCGGGAGGGAGAAGAGTCACGTGAGTGAGAAATGTGGAATAATTTTCTCTGAAACCTTATACATTTGAAAATATAAATAAATTTTTAAGGTGTCAGGAATTGTAATAGTGGACAAGAAATTTGGGATGGAGGAGTATTTTTTTGGCATGATCATTGTGTTCCCTAAAAGGGTTGAGTTTTCAATATTGGACAAACAAATTGGGATAAAAGGAGTATTTTTCCTTTACGTTGATAATTAGGAGTACTTATACGTTGGTTCATTTATCCCTTAATTTTTTTCGCCGAACTGGTAATTATAGTTTCATTGATAGCATCCGTCCTTAATCAAGGACTAGAAAGCCACAAAGAAGGGTAGCCTTATCATGTACAAGCACCCAGACCACTCCTACCTCTCCAAGCCAACGAATGGAACATATCATTCACACTCCTACACACACGCACCCCCACAAATCACACTAATTAAAAACCCTAACCACTCGTAGCAGCGAGGTCGGCAAGCAAATTGATCTAATTCGTCATTGGACTGCCACCACCACCTTCCTTCATCAAATAACCATACCACTACCGTCGAAATCTTAACCAACATCCCAATGTTGAAGGGGAAGCCGAGAGAAAGGGGCACAATGGATAACACTAAGAAACACTCAGATTTGCAAGATCGAAAGGGAAAACCCTCATTGAAAAGGAGGAGTTATTGAAAGCGAGAAAAACCATCACTATAGAAGAAAGGAAAACCCATCACAGATAAAGCCCTCTCCTCCTACTGCTGCATAAGGGTAGTGAAAAGCCTAGGAGGAGGGAGGGGAAGGAAGAGCGAGGGTTAAGGTTTTTAGAGAGAGACAAAAAAATTCCCCAATAACATCGGGCTATTGCTTAAATAGTTGTCCATTGGTCTTAGTTATTATGGATTCTCATAATTAACATAGTTTGTTTGTTGTTGTGTTATAACTCCGATATCGTATATAACAGCAAAAAAGTCTCAAACTCTAAAGTTATTGTTCTTTTTACAATCTAAAGTTATCGACGTCGAGAATTAAGATTTTCTTATGTGATGTTCCGTACATGATTCTTCATGTGATCTCTCATGGGATATAAAAATGGAGCATTTGATTATTCGAGCCATTAATTTTACAACCTTGAACATATGTAGCTGTATGAACAAAGCATTTGTCACAGATAAATAAATGATCAGAACTTTAACCACTCATTTCTCTTCGAAACAAATATGGTTTGACCAAGTGTTTGCTTATGCCCGATTCGACTTAGTTTTACCGTGGGGTGATAAACACAGTCTATAAAAGAACCATTCAAATCGTGGAATGAAATCGTAGTGAGTTGTATTTTACCTCAAATTATGCAGGAATCGCAAATGTTTTATTCCAACTATTCTTAAAGTATATTGACAAATAACAAAATCTTTGACCAAGAAGAAGCGACACGTGGGGCCTACACCTATAATTGTGTGTGGATCTCACATGTATGTCAGGGGATTATAAATGGTTGGAACCGAAATGATTGTACATATAACATTATTCGCGGAAACATATACTTACTATTTGTACAAGCAATCAAAAGACAGGATTGTGCACACGTAGTAATTCTATCAATGAATAAGTACTTGAATTGTCTCATTTATTTCTTGAGTTTAAGTCTTCAAATTTTTTTGGTGGGGCTAAACATATTTTTTACACTCGTAACACAGGTGAATTCTTTTACATGGAAAAAGAGAGTTTGTTACAAAACAAATTAAGTAGCATTTTACTTAGACATAAGATCGATTCGATAGTATATATCCAGAGACGAGGGCGGAAGATGCAAGCGCGAGGAATGCCAAGAATTCCATGCTAATTGCAGCAGCAGAGGAGTCCGTGAATATGGTGTCTTCCTCCTCTCGCATCCTATTTGTCGAGGGAATCGCTGATGATGCTGAAGATATCAAAAAGTATGCCATAATCTGCAATTCCGTAAATTTTCAAATTTTATTTAAAAAGTCTTAAAGATTAGTTTACTTATCTTGCAGCCTACGTACATTCTATTAGAGTTTTGGGATTTGCACGATTAGATTTTCTAATATTTTTTGCAAAATAGTTCTATTTAAAAAGTAGATTCTATATGACCTAAATAAGTTCAATTTTTCAGAAATCCGTGAAGGAGATAAATTGGACGGAGCCCTTATTTTTTAGCTTTTGCAAAATATGTTACATAGTTACAAGAATACAGTATACCCCAAAAGGTGATTACCTGCATTTACCAAAGAGAAAAAAAAACAAAAAAAATTCTCTTGAAAGCCATTGTTTTCCAAAATTCAGGCATATGATAAAAAACGTGGTCCTTGTAAAATGGAATCAAATTTAAAGCGAACCTGATCACCCAAGAAGTCAATCAATGCCAAAATCCGCGGTGAAAATAATTGTTTTCCAGTAAACAGCTCAAGAACTTGCCGCAGAATTTGTGCCCCTGTGTACAGGGTAGACAAAATCGCTATTGCCAGCACGTACCTGTGAATAGTCAATCCGTATTCCCAATTACATATGGACGCCAAATCCAATACATACTTGTGAGCTTTGTTTTATCAGATACTACTTGTTTGCCTCTTAACAATCCAATGTTTTTTGAAAACAACACCGCCGTGCCCATTATTTACACATCTTAACTGTTCTTGAATAGAAGGAAAAATCGATCCGCTCTTGCAACTTTCTAATACTCTGTTATCCCTGAATTTTTGGACTGATATTTGTTTCGTAATTTTTTCGTTATAATTTCTGAGATTAGTCATTCGAGATGAAAAGAAAAATATGGATCGAGAGTGAAAAAAGTTCATATAAGATGGCGCTAAAGTTCTTTTATGGACTTTGTTTTTGCGTTAGGTCATAATCCTCTTGTTGAGACGAGAAATTAATTGAAAAAAATATAATGTGAATCAAACCAAAAATTTAAAAAAGATAACTAAATATACCAAGATAAAAAATTAAGAAGACCGGAGCCACTAACATTCTAGCATTATCTTTATGCACTACACCTAAGCTTGGAGCTCAAGACAGGAGTGTCTATATAAATAAAGAGAAGGAAACCCTCAAAGGTACACAACTCAATACGAAACTCTTTACTCTTCTGTACTTCTCTCCAAGTCTCTCACTAGAAGGTAGGAGTGGCTTCCCCGGCTACATTTCGGCACTAAGGTTGGGTGTTACTTGTGCAGAATTATCAAGAGAGTTGAACCAACTCACGGTGCTAAAGAGCCAACTTAGAATGACCATTTGGAGGAGGTCACCATAGAGCACATACATCGGGTTGGACTGAGTTTGAGCTAGCCTTATCTTACGTAATAGCGAAACTTGTGCATGCTCAAGCCCGTTCAATTACTAACGGGTTTCATTTTATATTCCCAATCCCGCAGTATTAAAGTTTCATTTTCCAAGCCCATAATCATAGCACCCCAAACATAAATTAATCATCCGATAAGAGCATTGATCTCCAACATAAGTAACAAAAGTTGTTGCCTTTTTACAAATTTGAAGGATGAGTGAGTAGACAAGCACTCCAATACAATCTACAAATTTCATAATTATTATTATCATTTTTTATTGTTAATTTCGAATGTGGTTTAAAATATTATGCATACTCATCATATATTAACCAATCTCATAACTAGGGGTGCACAAGAAAACCGATATAACCGCCAAACCAATCCGATCCGGACCGAACTGGACTATTTGTTTAGGTTCTATGGTTCACTGGTCTTTATGGTTCTAAAAAAACTAAGAACTTGTAATTACGGTTCGGTTACTGGTTCTCAATTTATGAACCACGGTTAGAACCGAACCGGACCGTACAATATTAAAATATATACATATATATAAATTATATAATATTTTTACATTTACAAATCATGTTAATAATATATATTACTATAACGTAGGTAATAATAGTCTAATACCAATTTCAATTCATTTTGTTCCACTCTAATTACACGAGATTGACAGATTGCTACTGCCTACTTTTGTTTTTGTGGTGGTACATTGTTAAGTACTTTGTAGATGATGTGGACCATATTTGGGTTCAAATATTATAATATCCTATAATTATTTATTTATTAAATGTGTTGTTTTGGTGCTCCAAATTCTAAATAATATTTTGAATTCATGTATTAATTGTGATAAAGTGTTCCTTAATCGGGTAGATCCAATCTTGTGGCTTGGATCTGGACAGGTTCTACACTTGTATTGGTTAGGTTTTGGTTCTTGAATTTCTAGAACCGGTTGGGATGGTCCGGTAACTAGATTTCTAGAGAACCGGTCCAATCCGGACCGTATGCACCCCTACTCATAACATAGTAACTTACCAGATTGTGTATATTTGGTGATTAACAAGGTAATTTCTGAACAGTACCCTATTGTTGATTTCAATTCCTCTGAATAACATTGCAAAGTGAAGAATTTGTAGTATACTTTTTAACACATAGGGACACAAAAAATGCCCCTCACTATTTTCCTTGTGAAACTGCTCTACTGATTAAATTTCTCTTCACTATGAGTCAGGCCCATCAAATCATGACAATAAAACACATAAAAACTTACTAAAAACACTTAAGGATGTAAGGAGAGACGTTTTCAACTTTTTGAGTGAAAAAGTCGAAAAAGTCGATAGAAGGTGTTTTGGGACCTTGATGGGATCCAGAACAATAATTCGTATTGTTCATCTCGTACTTCTTGTTACGAACAACGTCTGTGAAAAGTGTCAGCTTGAGCGGTCGTTGAGAAATACATTAACAATTTGTATAAATAGGATAGTTCACATTATTTTGAAAATGAACAACCGATTTTATGCCACTTTTTTTTTTTTTATATATATTTAACGATTACCGATCAAGTTAATTTTTTATTTGTAAGGGACAACTAATTTGCTAGAGAGTAAATATTTACACACACTTATATATTCTTCATATTTGTCGAAATGGATTTTCATACCTGTATTCTTCATATTTGTCGAAATTTTCCCCACCTCCGTGGTTGTTGGTGGCCATGATAATAAAAGCAAGAAATGAAAATAGTAAACCAGATCCTCGCAAACACAACGACCCTTTCTTAAGCAAATCCCATCTCCTCCATCGTCTTAGGATCACTGGAGCCCCAAACCCCGACTCCGGCGCCTGGTTCTCCACGTCTCTGGCCGGTGGTGCCGGTGAGCCAATCTTCGGCGGATGGTCAGTACTCGCCATGTTTTTGGTGAATAAGAGGGAATGCTGTGATTTGAAAGAAGAACAAAGAGAAGGACAATTCAAATGGTTCTGGAACGAGGCAAGATTGTAGCATTGTTTTCCTAACGAAAATTTATATTTTCTAATTTCTATTGTCATCTTCTTGACAACTCCGCAGCTGGTGGTTATATAAATAAGCTGTGTTTTTTTTAAGTGCCCGCAACTTGACTCAAACACTTGATTATTGAAACACAAAAGATTATGTGACCTAGTTTGAATCACATATTGCTTCACTGGTGTGATTTTTAATTATTAAGGTAGATTTTGGACTTAAAAGATAATCCTGGTACGCACTACCAAAAATATAAAAGATACGATTGTAGTTACAAAATTTGACTTGGTACACAAGAATGCTTTCAATTTGACAAATGCAGATGTAATTGTAGGTTTTGATTCAGGGTTCTGATTTTTATTTTTTCAACAATTTTGTTTAAAAACATATTAATAGAAATTTGATGAACACTATTTTCCTGCATAACTAATAGTCTTGAAGAGAACTAAAACGTGAACAATTTTGATTATTAAAGTTTGCCCCAAAAAGATCCATAAAAAGCCCCACAGACAGTCCTCAAAGTGCATCTTAGTCGGAAATGGCGGGCGAGCACACAATTGCTTCTTGTTTTCAGAAAATTTCCCGGCAGCTGTTTTCCCTCCTTTTTTTTTTTACAAACTTGATAAGTTCATGATAAATGTGACACGACAAAAATGTGGACTGTCCACTTTCATAGGGATAAAATTTGATTCGAACAAGAGTCTAGCTAGTCATGTTTAATCATGCTAAACTTTAGCATTCGAGATTTGCTCGACAAGTCGTACAATAAACGATTTAGATGATCGAGTGGCTAAATAGGGACTGGTCAAAGTAGGCCAGCCTCACATTGCGCAAATCGCACATCAAAAATTGCAATGTGCTGCATCAAACAATTGAGTAGAACCCAAATGGCGGTCTGGCCCAGGTAGTTAAGGTACCAATAATTTTGTTTGTGTATAGGCATACAAAGTTGACATGATGGGACACCTTCGGCCTTCAGTATAATGACTTGCACATTCTTTCTGTCAAAGGCTGGCTGGCTCTTCAATCCTGGGGCCCATACTCATACCACAATTGATGGGCCAATATTAATCCAGCAAATTCCAGGCACATCTTATATTAGCATTAGTAAGTCAACTGGTAACCAACTCTATACAAACTCCCTCTCCCTCTCTCTCTTCACAGGGCATGCTCAAAGATGCATCTTTAATAACCCCAAGAAGCCAGGAGTCCAAATTTGTTCACGCTCACCTAACGAGGGTGAACAAAACCTTTACCCTGATTGGTTGAAATGGTGTGGGGTCCACTACAAATGGTGTGGATCTCACTACAAAATGATGTCATGTTTATCAAAAAGTATATTGATCCAGTGGACCCCGCACCATTTCAACCATTGAGGTTGAGGGTGAGCAATCAGAAGCCAGAATACCACACAAGACAGAGAAAAAATAGGAGAAAAAGCGATAGAGTGGGTAATGTTGGTTTTCTTCCGTGGGTGAATAAAAGTGCACTCGCATCCGGATAAAAGCCGTAGATTGCATAAAGAGAAACCCTAGTACAAAGAATTCATAATTCTGAAAAGTAAGAGGGATGAAAACTTACATAACATCCAAAAAAAAGATGATTATTTAATTAACTCTAAAAAACACCTCTTAAAATGGTGTACCACAAGCAAAAATAGGAATGCTAGTGGTCCAAATTTCAAGTTCACAGGGGCACTTAGTCCAACGGTTGTGTAACTGCACTTTAGTTGTGTTAGTTCAACTCTCAAGGATAGAAAGCGAGTTGAGACCCTTGTTAATGGATTAGGTGGCGATTAAAGCAGCATGAATTCAATTTAATCATAGAATTAATCCATGTAATTTAATATGTGAATTACATGTGATCCATTAATTAGATATTCAAATGCATATATACTACAATCTACAACCGTGTACCTGGAATACTTTTGCGCATTTATCATATGTCGTGGCATGAGGGTGACTCACCCATATCTCATATGTCTTTATGATGGGAGAAGTTTTTCAATCGTTCTGGATCAGAGGTGGGTGTCGGAAAACATTCAATCTCAGCCGTTTCTTTCTGCAATTAATGGTTCAGATTCAGAAATAAATACCTACTGGTCAAAGTTAACTATTACCGGTAAAATTTCATCTGTGAATTTGAATTGTTGATTGTCGAGATTGACGGATCAGATGAATTGGCAAGGCTGTTGTCTCTAAGGGACAGCAGAGAGGCACAATTTTTTGCTGCATTAAAATTTCTCCAAGTTATTCAAAATCGCATCGTTTTCTTCAAGTCATTCAAAATGGCATCGTTTTCTTCATGTGCAGTGGTACGATTTATTGATTTTGTTTTACTATTGATTTATACCAATTTTTTCGAACCGACAAATGCACTATACCTAATGATACAATCATTGAGCTAAGCGTCTCGGTTCATGTTGAAATTCGTTTGACCTTGATATAATCTCAGGCCCTGTTCGGTTACCCAGTTTAGTTTTAGTTTAGTTTTGTTGACATCATTATTTTCCTCATTTCTCTCTCTATCTCTCTCCACTCATTACACCTTTTGACATCATCAAAACTAAACTAAACTACCAAACGAACAGGGCCAACCTTTTTCATTTTTTGTTTATAATTAGAGTGTCGGAGTTGAGTTACACGGACCTCAACTGAATTTGCATGTATGCATTATTAAGATTTTACTCCATCATATAATTGTTCTTAACGAATATTATAATGATTAAAAAGTTCAAAATTTATCATTTTCTTTTATTTACTACTCCCTCCGTCGAAATTTAATAGTCAACTTTCACTTTTCCGATTCTCTTTTCAATTGTCTATAACTTTCAATTTAAAATATTTTTTAAGATTTCAAAATTTTTGTTAATAAAACTAATCGAGATCTATGAAATCAGATCCATATTGCATGTAGAAAGTTTTATATATTACAAGACATAAATCATTTTTTCTTTACGTTAGAATAGTGAAGTGGATTTTTAATTTGGGACGAAGGGAGTAGTTTCAAACCAATTATTTTAGTGGAAGATATCCAAATACTATTATGATCCATTGACCCAAGCGGCCGTGAACGGGCACTTAGGTGTTAGGGTGTGAATTCTAAGGTTCAAGTTGATAGAACAACCAGCCGTAATAATCTAACTTTACTAACATTGGCAAAAAATAAAAATTTAAAAATTATGATCGACTCCAATTCCCTCTTCCCCATGTAATAGATTAGGAATGGCGAATGAGAAGGAAAAAAAAAAACAAAAAATTTACGCAAACCTCAACTGAATTTGCATCATATGCATTATTAAGATTTTACTCTATGATATAAATTGTTCTTAACGAATATGATCAAAAAGTCCAAAATTTATTATTTTATTTTATTTACTACTCCGTATTTCAAACTATTATTTTAGTGGAAGATATCCAAATGATTATGATTCATTGACCCAAGCGGTCATAAGCGGGCATTAAGGTGTTAGTGTGTGAATTCTCAAGTTCAAGTTATAGAGAGACCAGCTGTAATAATCTAACTTTACTAATATTTGGCTAAAAAAAATTAAAAATTATGATCCATCGATTTCCAATTAAAATTAGGATAACGACAAGGAAAGTCAAAACTCCGGTATACAAGTGTAAATTGGATAAATTAAAATAACAAACTAAACAAAGTTGGTCCCAAAACCAAAATAGGTTGTTTGAGTTTACCTGGCATTGAGATAAGCACGGCGTTTGGTTTTTATCCAAAATGCCAAACATGTACATTCAATTCAATTGGATACATGTTCGGAATATATAAATAGAACCATCAAAATTTGCCCCTTTTCATCCCATTTTTCCTGTCGGTTTTGTTTGTTACCATTTCCACTCATCGAAACAGCATTGCCATTGAATTCAACCCATTTCTCCCAACCATCCCACATACCCCATCTGGGTCCCAAAGAAAATCCTTTTTTATTCCCACTGAATTCAACCAAATTTCACCCAAATTTGTTAAGTTGGCTCTGGTTTTCTTGGGAAATGGGTTCATGTTGTAGTACCGGAGAGAGGATTGAAGGGTCTATGGCGGAGGAGAGGCATAATGAGAAAAAAACCAGGCTTAAAAAGGAGGATGATCGTATAGATAAACCCAATTCAGATTGTGCAGGGGCAAATGCAAGGGTGGAAGGATCATCTAGGTTTATATCAATGTTCACTCAACAAGGAAGAAAAGGGATTAATCAGGATGCCATGACTGTTTTGGAGGTAAACAAAATAAAAAATTAATCTCTCTTTCAATGCAAAAGGCAATTTTGGTATATATAAACATATGTAATTAGGTATATCTGTATATCAATGTGCATGTGTTAGAGCCAAGCTTATTGAATTTGAGCGCAATTTTCTATTTGTACTCCTAGGTGTTTGTGAATGTTTGGGGTGTACCTTAGCCTTTTACGAATTTCTGTGGCCGAGGTGTAAAATTTGTGGTAATTTATTTTACGAACTTTTTGTGCTCCTTTTGTGAGTTTTTGTGGATCGTGTTATGAAATTTTGTGGTCAAATTGATATGAATGAATAATGCAAAAATGTTGACATTGTTTGAATTTCGTTATGTACTGTTCATCTCTTCCAATTGTGTTGCGACATTGTTTTAATCTGTTTATACATGATCAGCTAATTGAACCTTTTTTGTTTCTGGATGAACATCTTTATGTGGTGATGTTATTTATGGTGATACAATTGCAAACAAAATTAACCACTTGGTTGGGATCTAGTGTTGAGGAGCTTACTTCCGTGTGGTTTGGTGATGAGGAGAACATGGGTTTTGGCGATGTTTAGGGAAACTCTTGCCCATCAATCCAAAGCTACCGTTTCCTTACTTCTATACCGCTGGTGGGACTAAGGTCGGCCTGTGAATCAAACCCTTATTGAGGGAGTGGCTGCGCTATTGGGCTGGTTTAGACCCTTCTCCGGCTCGCTAGCAAGTACGACTCAATTGGTCACTCACAAGGAGAGTTGTTTCACGCTCCACCTCCTACCGTATCTTTTATGCTAGCATAGCGAATAAAAGTGAATATGATTGGAAAAAGCTGTTTTGGGTCTGCATTCCTTATTTATGATGAGATTTTGGTGTTTTAAGTGTTTTGCTAATGTGTTTTCAATGAAGCTAACCCATTTGGATTAACTAAATAAAACTAGTGATTACTTGTGGTGGATGTGTAAATATAAGGCTGAGTTTCAAATTGCTACCTTCAGAACTTCAACGGTGAAAAGGACATGTACCTCTGTGCTGTGTTTGATGGACACGGGCCATCGGGTCACATTGTGTCACAGCAAGTACGTGATTCTTTACCGTTAAAGCTGTGCTCCTCCATCAAACAGTCGCAAACTAATGGATTCCATTACAACAATTATTCAAAAGACAAAGAACACAGTGAGAATGTTGACCGTGAAGATGTTCATAACCCATTCTTTGGTTCATGGAAGTCGAGTTTAATCAAGGCATTTGAAGAGATGGACGAAAATCTTTGTTCGAATGTTAGTATTGATACATACTTCAGTGGTTCAACAGCAGTGGCTGTTCTCAAACAGGTATGGTTTGATGCGGAAATTCGGATGAGGAGCCTATTTATATGTTGAAATAGTATTTAATTAGAAGGTGATCTTTGTTCATTGAATTTTCAGGGAGATCATATGGTGATTGCAAACTTGGGGGATTCACGCGCAGTTCTTTATAGTAGAGGAGACGATGATCAACTTGTTTCTGTCCAACTCACCATCGACTTAAAACCAAATCTTCCAAGTAGGTTTCAAATTTCAATCTCTTTCCATAAAATTTAAAAGCCGAAACATTATCATCATTTATGTTTTGAGCTGTTTTTCTATTTACTACGTTATCACAACTACTATAAGGGTTCTGTTCTGGTGGTATTTATTGTGTTTTAGAGTAAGGAACATTACTTTGTGACAAAAAAAGAATGCTTATCTTTGAGTGGATTTTTTGTTCCTCTCCACCATGGACATTGTCATTCTACCAACAACGTATATCTTTGTGGTCTTTCGTGATCTTTTGTTGTTATTTTAATCAGTTCTGTTTGCTTTACATTACAATGTTTCTAGAGGAAGCAGAAAGAATTAAGAGTTGCGAGGGCAGAGTATTTGCAATGGATGAAGAGCCAGATGTGTTCCGAATGTGGATGCCTGAGCAGAATTGCCCTGGTCTAGCAATGGCAAGGGCTTTCGGAGACTTTTGCTTGAAAGATTTTGGCCTGATCTCAATACCTGAAGTTTCTTACAGGAGGCTCACAGACAGTGATGAGTTTGTGGTCTTAGCAACTGATGGGGTAAGAATATTAAACCAAGCGTTATTCAATCATATTATACCGTTCTATTAGGTGTAAAAGCTTCAAATTGTTTTCTAAATAGGGTTTGGGTTAACAAAACAAAAAGACACAGAAGTAGTTGGTCTACTTGGATAGTTTTCTTGAGTTACTCTAAAAGATGATAGGAGCATGGTCTAGAAGTTATTTGCTACATATATGCAATTGAACTAAATTTTTTCAGGAACCTTCGAAAATTACAGGATTTTAAAATTATTGAACGGTTTGGATTATTTGTGTGGGACCAAGGTTTTAAATCTCTGTATCAGGATACGTAGCGGTATCGGTAATACGGCCAAATATCGGCCGATATCAGCCTGTATCGGCCCTTATATCAGTCAATATCGGTATCGGTCCTTTGAAAAACCGATACGTCGCGTATCGGCCGATATTTAAATCCTTGTGTGGGACCCAAAAGTGGGCCTCGTATGCCGTTGTACATTTTCGGTATCTTTCCCCTTCGGTGTCCGAAGATTTATCGATGTAAAATATGTATGGTGTAACTTTGGCCTTGGAATGCCTTTGCCCATGCAACTCCTGTGAGTACTCACAAGCAATGTAGGCATGTAGCCCAAACAACTACAGGGCTGACATTGTGAGTTGTCTGGACATTAAATTATTTGGCCTTTCAAGATGAAGCAAACTTATTTGGCCTCTCAGCTCTATAATATCAACTTCTCAAGATAAAGCATTTGGCTTTTTTGTTTGTAGGTATGGGATGTTCTATCAAACGATGAGGTCGCAAAGATTATTACTTCAGCAAGGAAAAGATCCACAGCAGCTAGACTCTTAGTAGATTGCGCTGTAAAAGCCTGGAGGCACAAGTATCCTTCTTCCAGGGTTGATGATTGTGCTGTTGTGTGCTTGTTTCTCAAAAACCAACGACCTTTGTTAACCAAATCCATGTCTGAAGCAAGTCGATCAAGTAAGAGTTACTCAGAGGTGGGAGTTGCTCCTCACTCCAAGACCATAGAGAGTGATGATGGACTTGACACTGTAATAAATTGTGAAATCGGAGCACGCCCTCTTCGGAATACTACAACGGGGGTTACTCGATCTTTAAGTCGTGGACTTGGTCACTGGAGAATGGCAAATGGTTTCAAGGACTAGGGACATTAATGTGTCTTCTTGTTCTCTTTGAACCCATTATAGGTCATTTTTTCCCTTGGCCAAAATGACTGGCTTCTGTAAAATTTATAGGTCATTTTTTCCATTGACCAAAATGATTGGCTTCTGTAAAATTTGTACGTTGTTGAAAGAGAAATATTAATAGCAAGTTCTCAGTGGCGATTATAGTGGATTCCTAGGTTTTGTATCACATTCTCCTCGTCATGCTCCTTGTTTCTTTCTCTTTCAAGTCTAGAAGGTGAAAATCTGTCAAGTGTCAGTTCAAAATCTAAACATCACAAGGGCACAATTTCTTCACAACCATTGTACAATGAAAGATTTTTATTTGAACGATTGCGCTTTTGTTCACCAGTATCATACTATGAAAGATTTTAATTCGAATTCAATGTTGACATTCAACCCTTCAGACTCTACCAACATTTGAATGGATAAGTAACACCACCTAAAAACAAAAGATTTTCATGTCAAGGTTCACATTTTAAAATGTACTATAAATGCTCCATGAGAGAACACAAACTTTCACAACTCGCATTAGGTCAAACGCTTCCAATTTAAAATCCAACGTACCTATAGATTTTATAAATCACATCGAAACAGTTAAAAGTAACAAATAGATCACATCATCAAGGGGGAATAAGTAGAGCAAGTACTTCCACCATCATTGAGAATGATTAGTCTTCGTGATCCCACAGGTCTGCAATGCTCTTAAAAGGCCCATCAGTCTTGTTCACAAACAGATTATCACCCTCCAAAACTCGTTTCTGCACCCATAAAGCAACATATTAGAAATGGCTACAATATGATGACTAACCCTAATAAGACAATTTAAAGTACCTGATCTGGAATGCTACAAAGGGCTTGGAAGTCTTCCTTCGGAATTTCCCATCCAAAGACATCCATGTTCTCCTTAATCCTTTCAGGGTTGGTTGATTTCGGAATAACACTAGTCCCTCTTTGTATAGCCCACCTCACAAGCACTTGCCCAGGACTCTTGTTCAACTTCGTTGCTACCCTCTCTACCATTGGATGATGGATAAGATCGCGATCGCCCCCTTGCGAACCCAATGGGGAATATGCCTGAATATTCCGTGAACATAACAAACTGGTAATATAAGAACCAAACCTTACCAATTACACTTTAAGGCAATAAAAGATTATACTAAGAATGAAAGCGCACATCTGCTTGGTCATAACTAGGACAGAGGGTGGTAGTTATATGATCTTACAGTTACAATGATGCCATTCTTTTTGCATAACTCTAGCATTTTATCGTTCCTCCATCCAGGATGCATCTCCATCTGAGATCAAAAGATCAGATAATAAAGATTGTCGTGCTCTGTAAAATACTGTTTGGATGATAGATTTGTAAAAGGACTTATGGGGAAGACGTAGAGGACTACAGCAGCTCAAAGAGATTTCTTCTTTTCATGGTAGATATGATGAGTATGTCAAAGAAAACTGCACAAGTTTGCTAAATAAGCAAGGATGGAGACCATCCAAGCTTGAACCAACAAAAGCATAGCAAAGCTTAGATACAAAATAAAAGCAATAATAAAGGCACTTGGAAGCTAAATTTGATGTTTACTATGGCTTATCTCCGTATCCATGGTAAATGATTCTGAAAATTCCAGACCTACCCCAAACATTACAATTTACTCCTTCCGTCCCATTTTGATAGTCCCTCCCAAAATGGATGTCCACTTTCCAAAAATATCAATAGAAACTTGATAAAAAATAAAATACCATTCTTGTCCTTTTGTTTAAATAGAACTAGTACTATTTCCATCAATCAAGTTTTGCTCGGAGGGCACATTTGGAAAGTGAAATACTTTTTGGAGAAATCATTATGCTCCCTTAAAAAGTTGAAATCCCCAAAAGGGACTGTGAAAATGTGACGGAGGGAGTAGTTTTCATATCCTGGCTATGCACTTAAAAAATAAAAATATACAAAGAAAGCATTCAAAACAATTCAAACTCACTTGGCACACGGAAGGAATTGTTTCGGCAATACGAAGTAGCTTATTGAGCTTCTTTTGCGTAAAATTGCAAACACCAATGTCCCTAACAAGTTTATCCTTGACAAGCTTCTCCATTTCTCTCCAAACCTCTTCCATGTCAAAGTCTGAGACTTCCCCTGCCTTTGGAGGCCTGCTGCTCCCGTCTTGTAAACGAAATGGCCAGTGAATCTTTTAACACAAAATACACAATGTTAAGGTACTTAAGAAATACACATGTTATAGAATCTAAAACAAGGGTAAGGTTTAACAATTAACACTAGAAATCCACATGTTATAGAATCTAAAATGAGGGTAAGGTTTAGCAATTAACACCAGATAGAGATCGAGGTAGTTGAGTTGCAACTCCCGGAGAGTATTCATCAAAGCTGGCCGAACGCTCTGTGGAGACAATTCAGTGCACCTACATTGACGACCACAAAACCATGAAAATGATTCTCTCTGTCTTCATGATTCGCATGCTAGACTTCGTAGTATGTAAAGACTAGAACTCCGGATTCCAAATCGTTGTGATTGTATGGGATGGGATATGTAATGAATTTCAAGGTACTGCTTGACATTGCTTATCAATAAAATACTGGCACAATACACCTAATGTATGCACCACTACACAAAAATGCACGTGGGCGACATGAACCCTACGGTAGTTTTGCTCAAAATTTCTTCAATTCCAAGGTATGGAATTAGTGGTTAAAAAACTTTACAAACATTGAATTTGGAATAGCAACGTTCCAACACAGTATTCATAAATTCGTGGCTTTTGCTAGCACTTGAACAAAATTCGCAAGCCTGGATTGTGGTACCAGTTACATCAGTTGATACCACAATTTACAATCCTTCTTGGAATCAACAAAAAAGGCTACGCATAAAGAATCTCATAGAAAACTGCACGCCTTTTCAAAAGTCACGAGGGGTGCTGCCACAGAACTATGGACCTA
Source organism: Gaultheria prostrata (assembly GCA_036023075.1). Classification (NCBI taxonomy): domain Eukaryota; kingdom Viridiplantae; phylum Streptophyta; class Magnoliopsida; order Ericales; family Ericaceae; genus Gaultheria; species Gaultheria prostrata. The sequence goes on along the minus strand of JAXBDA010003211.1, from coordinate 9,869 downwards.
CACCTTGAGAGCATTTTATAGTAATTATACCCATTTCTGTGCTCAAATTCCATGCATTTTGGGAACTCTTGAGGTCATGCAAATATTCTCACCATAGCTTAGATGTGATGAAGAGATCCTCTCTTTCCACTCCTGCATGCATAGCTGCCTTAATCCCATCCCCTACCTAAAAGCAAAAGCAAGAGGAAGGCGTTGAAACTATCATTCATTTGTGAAGATCAGGTCAAAACACATGATTGTGTCCTTTTATGTCTATTTGAGAGTAAAAAAAGGAGCATAATGGGAGGTGATATAGGACCGCTTCCTGAATTCCATACTCCCAAGCTGTATCAACGTGTCGGTAACCAGCCTGCATAGCCATGGCAAAAAGACATGGGAATTAGAGATATAGAATCCCTTGGGTTGATATTTTGCCAAAAAAAAAAGGCAACTTGCACTTCCCAAAGCAATTCCTATGCTGCATGGGAGTATCTGTGAAGACCCGGAAATTCATATTTATTTTTTTTCGTAAATAACAATGGGGTAATGTGAGGAATGTTGAGAAATGATGAAATTGACTAAGTGATGATGTGTAATGGGTTATTTATGACATAGGGGTTAAATTGATTTACACATGTAACAATTGGACCAAAGGTGTAATTAAATGGGTGTGTGTGTGGTATATGGGTGGTGTGGAAGAGAGAGAGAGGCACAAAACCCCAATAGAGGGCCGGCCATCTCTCCCTCCTCCCCTCTCTCCTCCATAACTCTCATCCTTAATCTCCTCACCAACCCAAGCCAAATACTCACTTCCAACCTTAACCCCTTCACAAAACCTTCCTAAAATCACGAGACCTCCGCATTGATGTACTTATTTCACCCCGGTGTTTGAAGATTTTGCTTGGAGTTTGGAGCTTGAGCTAGGGTTTCATATTTGGAGGTGATTTCTAGTCAAAATCTCAAGAGGTAGGGGAACCTCCTTCAATTCTTCATGTAAATATGATGTTTGTATGTGTATATGTCTTGTTCTTGATCAAATCCCCTTTATTCTTGTTTTACCCCTTTGTGATGGCAATGCTAGTCATTTTAATGTGATATATCCTTGTTACAAGTTTTCCTTGTAATGGCTCCCTAGTTAATTTGTTTGTTGATTTGAGTTGGGTTGAAATCCCCCACCGTTGGGTGAAAATCTGCAGAACTGATTACTATTCACGTTTTTCGGGCAATGGCAATGCAAAATTTGGAAAAGTGTAAAACTACAATGTTGTAGCCCTTTAAATTCCCTACGTTTTGGTATATAACTCGTTCCAAACGGAGTTCGGTGTGAAAAGTTATGGCAAAAACACTTAGACTGTTCAAAACCTGTCAAAAACTGCCCAGGACCCATTCTGGATCGATCCAAACTTATTTGGATCGATCCAAACTATTTTAGTGGACGAACAGTTGATTTTGGATCGATCCAAACTTATTTGGATCGATCCAAAAACCCCTTTGTACAGTTTTGCCCCTTTTGACCCTTTTTGGCCCGTTTTGTGTGACGTACGTGCTATAACCATTCTATTTGACCCAAAACACCTTGAGATACGTGTGAAGAGTATAATTTGGAGTATTTGAAGATACCTTAGGTTCCCTCGGGGTTTGTCTTATATGTTTGACACCTAATGACCTATTTGACGATAATCGATCGAATTAGGGTTTTTGAGCGTAGAATCGAGTTGAGGCGATGCATGGATACTTGAACAATTTGAATGAATGAAATGGGATTGATGAGTTAAATGAATGGCACGGGGCCCGAAAGGGTATGCCCGGTTGGCACGGAGCCCGCAAGGGTATGTCCGGATGGCACGGAGCCCGAAAGGGTATGTCCGGATGGCACGGAGCCCAAAAAAAAAGGTAAGTCCGGATGGCACGGGGTCCGAAAGGATATGCCCGGATTATAATAAATGAAATAAGTGATTGGTAAACATGGATTGAATGACACAAGGGTTGCGTTCATATGTGTTGGATACGACAGGGAGGTGGTTGACCAATACTAGTATTTATCGGACCTTGTGACTATCCTAGCTCTTTTCTTCTGTTTTCATTGGCCTCATTAGACGATTTCATTCTGTTGTATGTCATGAATATCTCATTTTCATTTAGAATAGATAGATGTTTTCCTACTGGGCTAGTGAGTTCACCCTTATTATTTTCAGGTACTCAGCAAGGAAGAACATGAATTGGCGTGTGGAAGTGCATGCATGACAACTTTTTGAAAGATCAATGCACGAGTTACATGATCATCTTGGACTAGTACTATTTTTTTGAAAAGATGAACGTTTAACTTGTAATTCATATATTTTGACTAGAAATTTGTAAAGACTTATTGGTTTACGTACTTGATCCGGGTAAACTACACTTTGACTTTCGTTGACATTGAATATGTAATTTGACTTTGATCGTGAAAGGTGTTGACCTCCACGTGGGTTATATAATTATCTATGTATATGAAATTTGGGCCGTTACAACTTGGTATCGGATACGGTGGAGTCACACTTGGGTTGTATTGGTGATGATCGATTCTCATGATATTCTTACACCTTTCACATGAATCTATGGACTTTATCACATGATTTCTTTCCTTGTTGCACGTCATGAGCATCTCATTTCCATTTAGAATCGATAGATATTTTCCTACTGGGCAAGTGAGCTCACCCTTATAATTTTCAGGTACTCAACAAGGCGGAACATGATTTGGCTTGTGGATGTGCATGCATGACTTCATTCTTTTGAAAGCTAATCGGACGAGTTACATGATCATCTTGGACTAGTATTAATTTTTTGAAAAGATGAACGTTTAACTTGTAATTCCTGTATTTTTTACTAGAAACTCGTGAAAACTATTCGATTATGTAATTGATTCGGCTACCTTAAACATTGACTTTCGTTGACTTTGAACATGTAATTTGATCTTGACCGTGGAAGGTGTTGACCTCCACGTGGATTATGTATTTAATTATGTTTATAAAATTTGGGGCGTGACATAGGTAGTACTTTGTTATCTTCAATTAGTTATTGTTTCCATCAATCTCCTTTACTAAATCTTCCGATTAGAATATTTATTTTCTGTTCTAAATCCTTATTTGTTCTATAACTCCTTTTCCTTATTCTTCTTCTTCTTCCCCTATATCCACAATTCACGGCCAGCGCTATTCTCCCTTCCAATTGCTTCCACTCACGGCATAAACTCCTCGCCAATTATCATTCTCGGTTCGTCTCCTCTCGTGAGGTAAACATTCTTTTTTCGATAAGTAATATTTATTGATCTCGCCATTTAATTTTTAGAACTCCCTCGCGAATAATATCTCTCCTTTCACAGATTTATATTCCGAGAACTCAACCGTTCAACAACCTTAAATCTTCTTATGTTCATAGCGCGCTAATAACTTCAGACGAAAGGTAGGGCATTTAAAACTTTCTTTTTACTTAAGTTTTACTGCTTTTGTGTTTCCGTGTATTCGTGTATACATAAATATAATGGTGATATACATATGATGAAAAATCAGTCGTGGTTGTGTTTCCAACCAATAAGGTTTTGTAAGCCTAAAACGGAACCGAAGAGACGAAACTGTTTTGTTACGCGCAGTTTCTGTTCTGCTATTTTTGAGTATTCATGTTCGGATTCAGGGAAAACTTAAAATAGTGAAGTTGTAGATCTCAAAAAATTAGGTGGAGTCCATATAGAACTCGTCTTGATTTCAGTTACGTAGAATTTACTACTCCCTCCGTCCCAATTTGCTTGCCCCTTTTTGGGGCAGTGGGTTTTTAAGGGGTGTGAAAATTTTGTATTGTCTTTTCTGTTTTGCCCCTAAGTCCAGTCAATATTACTGTGGCTAATTTTGTGAGGCTAAGTGTTTGTATGAAACTCAAAACTTATGCAATATGGATCTTGTTTGATAGATATCAATTAGTTTTATTATACAAAGTTTTCAAAATCATAAAAATCGTTATAAAATAAAATATAATGGATAAGCCAATTGAGATGGAAAAAATACTTTTTAAGGGTAAAACTGAAAAGTTGCCATGTTTTGATGGATGTTTTTAGAAATGAGACAAATATTTTGGGACATCCCAAAATGGAAAGAACGACTAGCAATTTGGGACGAAGGGAGTATGATTTTTCGAAGTTATCTGTTCAATACAGTTTCAGGACAGATTTACTGCCCAGCCTTAAAATCCATTTTTACCTCATTTAAGGCTAAAACTAGACTTCGGGTGAAACAAAAAGATCATTGCAAATTTGATTATCTATACCCCTGTCAAATTTTGTGATTTATGAAGTTAATTTACTATTTATAAACTGAAATTGTTAGGTTGAATTATGTGGGAAATATTGACTCTTTGTATTGGTCTCGTCATTTTCTTACTTATGTGATTTTTGGGTCATGTGATGCATAAACCATAGATTTTGGTGCGTCGAATATTATGTATGAATTGTGCGGGTAAGTGATAAAGAATGTAGCTATTAATGGAATCGTGGGTTGAGACGTTTCTAATCGATATGGGTCTTGAGCCAAGTGCAATATATTTTCAAAGGTTTTGAGCCGTGAGTGGGCTTCGTGTATGGGGGAAAACCTAACTTACTGAGATATATTGTAGATGAGAATCGATGCCGATTATCAGGGTGTTTGGTTGAAAATTGGAACCGTGAAATATATTTAAGTGTTGTGGCATTACCTTATACATGGGTTGAATAACAGTGATGAACCCCATTGGAAAATTTGGAAAGAGGTTGCTAAAAGATAATATGGCGAATAGTGACCAAGAGGATCTTCTGGTTTGAAGATTGTTGCTTTAATTCAGTTATTTCTTCCTCATTGACATTACTGTGCTTTTTAATGCTACATGAGTATGCTTTTGTAAAGGATAGTTTTGGGTGCCTTTCTAAGCGTAATTTTATCACTCACAATGCTACTTTTGTGGCCCTGGTGTCCCCAACGCTAGACACAAAAGGAGAGGAAGAGCCACCTACTGATTTCAAGGCGATGGAGCACCAAGATGGATAAGAAGTCGCAGAGCTGTGGCTTTACGAGTAGTTCTTTAGCTAGACAACTCTATCTTTCCTTTTCAGTTGAACATCGATTAAGTGTTTAAGTTTTCAGACAATGTTAGAGTTTAATTTATTTTAGTTATAGTAAATTAGCTAACATTATTGTTGGAGAATTAAGATATTAAAATTTAATAAAGTTTGTTTTTAGTAAATAATTGAAATTTACCAGTTAATGTACCCAATTTTTGGGGCGTTACAAAATCGAGTTGGTTATGTCCCGACTGGCGACTACTTTTAGGACTGATATATATAAATTGAATTGGCCTAGTGTTTCAACGTGCCAAAATATTGAAGTACAGAGAAGCAGATGCCCAAGAGTATAAAAGAGACTAATCCACGAAACTAACAGTGAAGGAAAATGCAACTAAATTTTCCAGTTCCTTTTTAAGAGCAAAACAAGTGGCTAAACGTCGTACTATTAAATACTGAAACCACCATACACAAAATGTATACCAAACACGCAACCGGAAACAAAATCCAAACATACTGAGTATATGCAGACAGGGATACGAATATACACTAGCTAATTCTAGAGAAAGAAATATTCTGAAATCAAAATTCGATTATGATTACTATTGTAGATGGTCGCAACTAGAATCCACGGATATTTTGTGTACTGGAGCTATTTTTCGTGTATTTTTTAGCTTCTTACCAGCAGTTTTGAGTATTGAAACTACAGACTTCGTGAATAACTTAACACAGTTAAAAGGTAGAAGCTTAATTACTCGGAATAGTCAATTTTATTTTAGCAGAAGAAAAGGCAATAAAAAACGGAAGAATAGTGCTAGCAACACTTCTATATAAGATCAATTCCCACTTGCAATGTTGAAAATGTGAGAAAAATAGTCACAATATACAAGTAAATATATTCTGGAAAATTCCTTTAGGAATCAATGTATCAAAGAGCACATTATTTTAAAATGTACCTCACTTAGCACTGGGATGGGAGGGTAGTAGATTATGCATACCAACAGAATAAGGGAAAATACTTTGAGAAAGGAAAATACTTTTGCAAAATACAAGTTGAGTTATCAAGTTGAACAAAATCCAAAAACGAAAACTACAGCTAATTGTTCTGTCGTGATAAATTGGGAGCTCGAGGGATTCTTTACTTCTGCTAAGTAGATCCAATATCTATTGACCTGTTTCTCAGAAAAGGGGGGCTCTTTTCTCTTCTGCTGCAAAAATTGAAGCGATAGGCTTTACTTATCACCCCACTGCACTGCTCTAAAGCTGAGGATCATTTGTTTTTGGTGTGTAGGGCGGATAAGAATTCTCTTTCATGGTTAAAGAGGCCTTAGATGATCAATTCTATTCTTACTCTTGATTCCACCCAAATCTGTAGAAGAGATTCATAATCTTCTTATGTATATCTAGAATGACTAAAGAACACCTGGAGTTTATTTTGCCTATTCCAGAAGGTACACTTCCAGTAAAATAAATTGGAGTGCCTCTAATATCCTTTAGACTCAGGTATGAGGACTGTGAGCAGCTGAAAGAAAAAGTGCAGCAAAGAATCTAATCTCGCACCAACAAATTTCTATCTTACAATGGAATAATACTCACTCAGTCTTCGATTTTCAATGGATCTAAAGTTGGAAGAATCCAACTCATCATGTCTTTGGTTTTCAGTGTGCGCATTTACTGGAGTTCCTTCTTTGTCATACCTTACAAGATTGTAAGAGAAATTTGTGGTCTTATAAGATACTCTTACTTGGTATCAAAATTTGTCATTTTTTGAATGTACTGCAATAGTTCATTGGAAAAACAGGTGCACATCCATGCCAGAAGATAGAAAATCTTCTCAAATTTGAAAATTGACCTTCTTCTTCTCATTTAAATACTCTTGAAAAAACTAGATAGCTTAACCGGTGAAACACAATGGAATTTTAAGGAGAAAACAGGTGTCTATCTCCCATCCATACAACACAACAACAACAACAATAACAGAACCCATCTAGTCCCCAATCATTGGGGGTATGAGCGGGGATGATTGGAGACAGACCTAACCTTTGGCAATATGCATAAAGTGGCTGCTCTCAGAGTACCACTGAAATAGTGGCCCCCCTAAACCTCCAAGAACCGAGAAGCTACATGGACGTTTTGTTACAAAACCATACCCTCAAATCAAAGCCGAAAGGCATCAAGGAGGGCAGGCCTAGAGACCCAAATTAATTTCTGTGCTCATTACCATGTTTCCTTCATTCATGGTCCAGAGCATCTCACTAATGAGCACCTATCTCCCATCCATACAAGAGGACTGAAATCCTTTTAACTATGCATGGAAGGTAATCTTCTTCCTCTTCTTCAAACATTACTAAAGATTACAGAATTTAACCTGCCAAGCTGAAAAAACAGATATTCAAGTGCCTAATTCAGATCCCCGCGAGACAAAATGTTATAATTTAAACACTCCACCGTCCGGTGCCATGGGTATGTCATAAGAAGAGTCCATCTAACATTACTCAAAACGGCAATTTTAAACCTAGAGAAGCCCACATCGGATGATAATCTTGTTGGTCTTGTCTTCTGTTGCTACCTGATAAATACATCAATGTTTCTACGATCACACACACTTACAAGAACACTTTTACACACACTCAATTTCATATGCAAGCCCACATCATTAATGTGAATGTGTTTAGAATTTTTCTATATATACTCTTACGCTTACGGACATGGACACAGATACACATGAACACCGAAATTCTGAGAAAATTGGGATATGAACACGGCAAGGAACACATCAACAAATATATGCATACATAAATTTACTTAGCGGTATTACCGGGGGCTTCCATTCAAAGCTTATAACACTTCTCCTTACGACCCTCCAGCACCGGGCAGGTGTCAGACTCTATACATCGTGTTACCACTTAGCAGAGTCCCGTGTTTTTAATAAAAAGTCGCTACCCCTGGTATGTGCCGCTTTCCTAATCAAAAGATAGGAAAGCACCCTTTCTCCCGAAGTTACGGGGTCATGTTGCCGAGTTCCTTCAACATGGTTCTCTCAAGCGCTCTAGTATACTCTACTTGTTCACCTGTGTCAGTTTGGGGTACGGTCAGTTCACCGGGAGGATCACCCGAAAATCAAAGTGTCCAAAGACAATCGCACAAATAGCCTTTAACCGAGACGGACTCCGACTAGACTAAGCACTACCATGGCAACAAAGACCACTATTGACCTCTTCTTAGGAGGATTGATACCAAGACCAAGGGGATCATAGATCTCTTCAGGGGAAAAGAGATGAACCCACATTCACAAGGAAGGGGGCCTTGATGTGTACTACAAACCTGATTTAGGTAAGTATCTCTAATAACCCGTAAATGGGAGGGTAGGGCCATTGATTTAAAATGTAAATTTCGCAAGGGTTGGCCAATTATTTGTTACCATGTCACAAAGCAGGACAATTTTTTTTTGTTTGGGGTGCTAGCCGCGCTGAAATCATAGAGCAAGCTTTTATACATAAAAATCACCGCTGGCGAAATGCATTATTTATAGAAAATGCGTGGGGGCGAACTGATCAACCGGGAGTATCCGACCTGTAACCTTATCTACTTCCTTCGAGTACTCCTCGTTATTCTAATCGTATAGGTGATGAGCCCCTAATATTGTACATATCCCGGCTCATCTAGCTCATTTAGATCACACACACGTGCGTTTTAGCGCTTGATATGATTGATGTTGTGCAAAGTGTGTTTTTGGTAGTTTCAGGTAAAACCATGGAATAAAGGGCATTTGAAGCGCTCCGGGATGAATCCCAAGAATCCGAGGGCCACGTGTCCCATGTCATCCCACCACTGAGCCTCGAGAGCCAAGACACGAAGATTTGGCTAAGGCTCGGGAAGTTCAAAGGACACTCGATCAAGCCGGAGGGCTAAATTCGTTTCCAAAGGCTTGCAAAGACTCCCGGTTATATCCGGAAGTACCCAAGGTCCCTCAATGCCATGGAGGACAATCATCAAAGCTTAAAAGTTGACTCAATGAGCTTTGGAATGTTCAAGGAAGGCCTGGAATAAAGGAACAAAAAATCTAGAGCTATGAGCCTCGAGGAAATCCGACACACTGATAGGAAAAGGCTCATATCTCTTAACATAAAAAGGCCATGAAGATGAGGTCAAATGGGTTTGAAAGTAGACTCATAGAGCTTTCCAACGGTTCAAGAAACGCCGCATTTCGAGTTCGGACGAAGCCGAGACGTGCCCGCGAAGTTGGGTCGAAAATCTACCCGAAGAAGCAAAGTGGATCGATCCACTAGCAAAAGTGGATCGATCCACCTTGTGCAAAAGCTGAACAGAGGGTTGTGGATCGATCCACCTTGTGGACGGGGCAATTTTGGCCTAGGTGGATCGATCCACCTTTGGTGGTGGATCGATCCACTTGCCTCAGTAGACCTTTTTTAGCACCTTTATTACTTGCCACTTATAGAAACTTCCACCTTTTTGGATATTTTGAGAGAGAGAAAGACCTTATTGTATATATCTCTCCTCTCTCTCCTTTTTTTAGTTTAGTTCTAGTTTCTAGGAGGAAAACCTCCATAACTTGTAATTTCATTTTCCTTCAAGAACACTAGTAAGTTTTTAGTTTCGTTTCATTTCTCGTTTATTAATAGTTCTTGTAATTGTTGGCTCTACGTATAAATCGAGTTTATTTGCATTTCTACCGGTTAAATATTTTCTTGTCTCTCCTAGTCATTTCCTTTGAAAACTCAAGTTAGTAGTGTATGTGTGTGATTTCTCCAAAGTTTAATGTTGTAGGCAAGTATATGATCTTCATATAAAATCAGTTTTTAGAGTTATT